>JAUZSV010449901.1:0-17121 GCA_034780495.1 Parotocinclus cesarpintoi | reverse complement strand
TCTCAAACACGAGTGTATTGTCTCCTCCATTTTCACAAGCTGACCTGTGACCCGTAAGAGTTCGGTGAATGTTGCGCATGCGCATTTGTAGCTATTGCAAGGTAACGCAATAGTATTGTGTGAGAACGCAATAAACGTATTGCGAGATAACGCAAAAAGTATTGCGAGGTAACGCAATACTATTGCGTGGGAACGCAAAAGAAAAGAAAATCCCCCATGTCCCCTCACAGGCTCCGTAGTTTTATTCTTCTTTAGAATAAAATCTTGCACATTTTGTTGTCTTTATAGAAAACAAAATGGGCAGGCTATGGTGAAACAGGTTCTAGAATATTTCCTCAAATGCTATAATAAGAAGATTGAAGGCTGTAGGAATTCCCCTAGTGGAATATGCTGGTACTTACATGCACAAACAGCTGCAGGGGAGTAACGGTAACCAGGAACTAACCAGGTGCTGGTTTATCCTGTTTCTGCTGTCATGCATGATATGAGCTTTATTCACTTCCAGTGAAATCTGTCCATATTTAGTTTAAGCACCGATGAATAAATTCCACAGTTTGTTACAGTTATACTTTTTTCATCTTTGTAAGAAGGGAATTTCAATACGTGGGATAATTTGCAAAACCAAAAAGTGTTCCAATGTCTTAGAATGATGTCTACTTAGCATTACAGATATGCACTTTCTAACGTCCGGGTTACATTACATGAAACAGGACATTGCCATAGTAACATAGCAGTTTAGATCTTTTGCACATAAGGCTTAATTTTAAACAATAATGTGGACGAGCATTATCCGGTGAAAAATGCCAGTTGGAAGCCCTACCATTAAAAGGCAACACACGCAGCTGCAGGATGTCCTGTAAATATCGCTGAATTGTTAGTTCCCCTTGTATCACTTCTCCCCAGATCATCACATAACATTTGGTCATTAAGCACATAAGCAGTGTGTGGCTTCACAGCAAAGGCAAGTTTGAAATGTCACCACGAGGCCTCCATACTCGAACCAGACCATTATTAGATACCAAACAGATTCTGGATTTATTGCTAATAGATTTACGGTTCCAGTTCGTAACAGTCCAAGTTTTTCGTTCTTGGCACTTTGACACCTTGACATTGGCACAATGACTGTAAATTTCCTTCTGCTGAGCACCTGGGAATGTTCCGGGCAGAGAAAGGGGTGTGTAGTAAAGGTGCCCCTTGTATCTGGATGGTGGATAACAAAACTGTATTAGCTGCTCGTCCTCTTTCTTGGGGTCTGTTGATGCTGTCCAGAGCATGTTCCCCATGGGGTGTGCCCCCTCACAGAACCACTGCGTCCAAACCCTTCCAGGGCAGATCAGCTAGGTCAGAACAGCCAAATGGGAAAATGGGTCAAAAGCCAAATTTGTGGAAATGACCATCCTGTTTCTCTCAGTCCAATACGGCACCCCTTTTCAAAGTCTGTCAACTGGACAATGTTTTGGAGTTTGTCGTAGAGGCAGTCAGCAATCTCTGAACCAAGAGGTACACTAACCAAAAGTGAGCCTTTTTATAGACAGTGGGAGAAGCACTTTTACACAATCTTGTGGCAAGACCACACCTTTAATAATGTACATATCTGCTTACGACAGAACTGCTTTTGCTGCAAACCCACATTTTAATCTGGGCACTTTATTTTTGTTTTCAATGAGTATATGAGGTGACAACAGCCGGAAAATCCCCTTACCCTTTGTAGAGCAGATGTAAATAATTCAGCGCAGCCTTCTGTTAGCCTGTAGCATTCATATCCAAAGCTACCCACATGCTGGCATCACTGACCATACTCTTAAAGTGAACCATGATGTAATTAGTCACAGTTTCAGTGCTTCACTTTCAAATCTCTCAGCCTTTTAAGTGCAATGTAAAAAAAAAGCTTTGTACCACTGAAAGCTACGTTACCATTGCACCATGGTGTTTGGTGTTTGAGTTCCAGATTATTTACACTAAATAAACCAGTAGTTTATTTAGTGTAAAGGCAGGAATCTGGTGCAGGGCGAAAAATGAAACGTGTTTATGCATAAATAAGAATACATAATGCCTGAAAAGCAAAAACAAAGTGCGTTAAAGCCCTCTGCTTGTTACAGCTTTAATAAGAATTTGGGGAAGCAGAGATCAGACCCGGCTAAAACACCCCTGTCCAACTCTCCTCCCCCAATCCCTATTTTGACATTCACACACACACGCACACGCAGGCAGGCACACACACACACACACACACACACACGTAAATATGCACATACCCACTCAGGAAATATATACAGCTTGTGAATGCATGGGTCAGAAATAGAGTATCATGCATTAACATGCCACAGCAGTGCCATCTGAGTTTATGGGGGCACAGTGGGGACAGGGGGGGATCCTGCAAGGGTTATAAAGGAAAGAAAGACATTCAGTCCTACCTCAAGATTTCCTACTGCTTTTCTTTGTGGAAAGCCAAACTTCCGATTGTGTTTTGTCCTCCTTTCTTTTCTCAGTGTTGCCTCCCTTCTTCTTTCACTTACTGTCAGTGTTTGATGAGGTGGCTCCTTTTCGCCCTTATCCCGCCCTTTCTCTTTTTGCTGCTCCCTCCTCCCTCCCTCTCTGTCTCTCTCTCTCTCTCTCTTTTTCTCTTCTAGATATTTAGATCATAGTACAGCAGAGCTACCTTTCTGGGTTGCCAGATTGTTACCCTTGAAAATCTACCCAGCTCCAGGGACCAGGTTTCATGGTCATGGCCTCTAGACTGTGTCCAAGTTTGGTATGTTCTCCACGCACCAAAGTTAATTTCGTCCTGATATTTTTATCATTTTTGCACCTCCTTAAACATACCAAGTAGGTGTATTGGCTGCTACCATGTTCTCTGACCAGCCGAGTGTTCTCAGTCCTCTGAATTGTGAAACATTTTTCACACATCAAACAACGTTCACTGCACTGTTCCACCTCTTCTCAATCTATGAATCCCATCGTACACCCCACAGGAAATAGTGAACTCGTACAAAGCCAGTGTTGGGTCCCTGAGTGGTTCTGGATATTGGCATGTGCTAAAATGATTAAATGTAAAATGTATGGCTCAGGACACAAGGATGAAAATCTTTATATCCAAGGACACTGTGCAAATGAAGCTATGACATAAGATTTACTGTTTAAACCAGAAAGAGATTAGGGAGGGAACAACACATCATTAAAAATGGAATCTGAATTAGAGCCTATTTGGTCTCATGGTTTTGGCTCATCCATTTATGCATGTCTTTTTTCACTTTGCCTCATTTCATGTGTGTACTGATGAATGGCTAAGGGAATTTGATATCTGAGCCACCTCCGATTTAACCCTCAGCATAGAGAAGAAGCTATGCTGTAAGAAATATGATCAAGATTTCCATCCATTAAGTAACAACACGTCATATTGTTTTTTATCAAATGTCTTTGCATTTTCAATTAAAAGTCCTACACAATATATATTTTTCCCAATTGTGCCAATGATTGTAGAGCTGGTTGCCCAACTCTTAGTGATGCAGGTTCTAATAAGCCCTTAAGTTAAAAAAAAAATGCCTGGACTGTGTTAGATAAATGCTGCTTTTCAGGTTGTGTTTGTTCATAGCGTGACGTCCCAACTGCCAGAGCTTTCAGAAAATGACTGGTTTCCATCGGGTAATTACAAGTTCAACATGGATGTAAACATTTCTCTACAAGACAGAGTCATGTAATTACATATAACACAAACAATGAGAATGCAGACGTACTCCGGACGCTAAATACCTCAGTGTCCTGCTCATGTCAGGCTGAGCCAAGCTCACGAAGACATGCAGCATAGACATATTAGCAAGAGAATTATTTGACCTGTTTGGTTTTTAAGCAAACATTTATTTAAGTTTTAACATCATCACGTTTTTGTATATTGCCTACAAAGGCTAAAACCATCCGTTATAAGCGTTATAACGCTTATAGCCAAGCCTAGTGCTAATGAAACTTATATTACAAGCTGTTAGGGACCATTAGTAATAACGTAATACTAAACTTTTATGAGACCAGTTCCACAGGCGTAGTACATCTCTTAATGATATCTGCTCATGGTCCGAGCAAAAACAGCTCGAAAATAAAGTGATGACTAAATACCGAATGCACCCCACTAAAAATACCACTAACAGCAAACCACAACAAAACATCCTAGTTTACCTCCATTTATCCTGCTCAGGGTTTAATATAGCAGTCGAATGTAACAGTTAATGTACTCCATTATGGACCAAAAGATCATAGACAGCTGTCATTTTAAAACACATGGTCTGGATTGTACAATTTTACAATTATTAAATCGGTTGTGAACCTCTGTTGAGAAGTTCTGCTACCAAATACCAATTGTAATCAAAGAAACTCATTTTTGTTTGGTTGCAATAAATCAACTTATACCAGTTTAATTTGATTTTTTTTTTTTTTATCTTAAAATGTGTAGCTTTCATTATTGGGATTTTCACCCTAATGCTAGGAATGCCACTTAACAATCGGCTCCATGTTCAAACCGTAGTGCGGTGAGGATTTTAATCAGGCCATATCCGCCCGTACCTAACGGGTCCTGGAGAGCGTGGAGCATAAAATCCGCCATTTTGGTAGTGTTTTTCTTTTCTCTTCATGGTTAGGTCGGATGTGGAACCTCGTGTTTGCGCTGCTGCAGGGTGAGAACTCGTTTAAATAGTAAAAATTAAGTTTGTCTGAATATTCTCTAGGGTTATCATTGTTCTGATTGTGAGGATTAGGTTTTAGTATAAACTATACACGTTTTACTGTTTGGTTTGACACCACGTGGTATGTCGCCATGTAGAACATTTATTTTACGTATCTTATTTATACGGTTTTGTTAGTAAATGTGGTTTAAATATGAGTAATAGATCGGGTACAATGATGCAGAGGACGTATAATAGTAACTATAGTAATCAAAATACAAGTATCCGAGTTTATAATGGCTTAAGAAGATGAGTAGTTCGAAATCGAATTTTAGTTACTTGATGATGATGATGATGATGATGATGATGATGATAATGAAAATTGAACAAGAGGTGGAACATTTATTATTTAAAGGGCATTATATGAAGAGGTGTAATTTCCTTCCGTTCTGGTTCAATCCCAGATTGGTTTAGTTTTAAGTCTCTACAAAGCGAATTTTATTTGTTTTTGTTTAGAAAGACCTCTTGTTTTCGAGTCTTCAGCTAAATTCATTTGATTAATTTAATAATTTGATCCAGTTTTTCCTTAATAAATGGCTATAATGTACTGGCTGTACAAAAAGTCACAGGACACAGGGTGAGACAAAATCACAGGACATGTCACGTGCTGAGTGGTGGACTTCTCCAAATATCTACCAAAAAGCATTGCAGAGGTTTCTTGGTCTGTAGCAGTTATTCAGCCGATCACTACTTTTGTCGTCCACAGCCTCGCTTTCTCTGAATTTGATTATGAGGGATGTAACGGTGCTGTGTGAAAGTTCTGGTCTTTCTGGGTGTCGGGTGTTAAGTCCGGTGCTGTGATGTTCCCTGGACATCAGAATAATTAATTTCAGTTTCAGTTGTGTGAATAACAACTTTAAAACTTATCTTTTGAACCACATGGGATATTACAAATCTGATTCCATCAATCGAATAAAATTCTGATCTTTTGATATCCTACATGGCCACCTTTGCATTGGGGAAAAACTCTGCCTTGATCCAATATGGTGGCCTTAAACATGGCCAACATCCACCCATTACTTACTGGGGTATTCAGATGCGTCATTTTACACTGTGGTTCTGAACTAAAAAGGTGTCCTGTGACTTGACTCCCCCTATACAAAATTGTGGCCATTTTAACTAAAGCCATTCTGTTGATTTGTCCTTAACGACTCCTTATGTAAACCCAGACTGACTCTGCTGGTGGTCCGGTAAGGTCTGGTCTCAAAATCGAGGAGGAATCGGTTAAAGTGTTACATAAACTGCTGTCCTCCATCGATTTTGAATATTCAAGTAAATAACATGCGTTGTAACTGTTATCTGTCTCTGGTGATGTTTTGCACTGGGCTCTGATTGATTGTGGAGAAACGGTGCAGCTCTGCTCTTGACATGGCAGAGTCTGAAGAGACACTTTCCTTGTAACCTTTGCGAACGTGAATCCAAACCCTATTTAACCGATCGTTTCTGTTTTAGGGTCGCTTGAGCTCGTCCTGTGCACGACCAAAGGTATGTTGTGGCTTTGTTTAAAGTATAACAAGTTCCTCCTGTGATGTTTTGCACTGGGCTCTGATTCCATTTGAAGAAACAAGTGCATCTCTGCTCCTGACATGGCAGAGTCTGAGGAGAAATGGTTACTGAATCTTGATCTGTTGTGTAATGTGTAAAGTCTTATTGTAGTTAATTCTTTCAGGTGGACTCGGGTTTCTGAAACCTGATTCAACTACTACTGAGGAACCACACTCAAAGGACTGTCGTGACTCCAACTGGGTCGGCGCTGCAAATAATGATGTAGCTTGTACCACATGTAGCTCCTGCCTTGTTGTAGTTAAACCCTTGCTGTACTTAAAGCTGTGGTCATGCTAGAATTGTGAGTGAGGTCATGATTTGGCAGTGTGTGGAACAATCAGTGTCTGTTGGCTCAAAAGTCCATAATTGGATGCCCCAAAATGTAATCATAATTTGTGAGCTGTGTAATTCATTCATGAATGACAAAACTACAGGGTGGGTCAAGTTCTGGGACACCCTTATTTCAGAAACAAAAGGCAAGCTTTAACATCTGAATACCCAAGCAAGTAAAGTCTATCCTTTGTCTGGAACATGGCCTTCATGTTGGATCAAGGGACAGTTTTTCCCCAATGGGAAATGGGGTGGTCATGTAGGATATCAAAGAAGACCAGAATTCTCAGAAATTGATTGGTTCAATCAATTTGCAATATCTCTGATGCCTCAAGTTATCAGCACAGACATTTGTTGGTCGTCACAGGTAACTGAAAATGGACTTGAAGCGAGAAACCGGGGCTGTGGACGACCGGCCACGTAGTGGTCGTCCAGACCGCTACCAAAGATGAAACCTCAGCAATGGTTTTGGCAGCCGTTGGAAAAAGTCCACATTGCAGCACGAGACTGCTCGCAGCAGAATGTGGTCTCAGCCAGTCATCCCTTGTACGGATTCTTCGCACCAATAAGTGACACCAATTTGAGATCACGCTCCTGCAGCAGAAGTACTTTTCTGCTTTCTCTGTTGGCAACTGCTGTATGAATGCAAGATGACCTGATACTGGGTCAGTCTGCTGACTGGATTAGATATATGTATAGATGCATATTTATAGATGACTCTGCCAAATGTATGATTTTGCACAACTTCACATGTCTAGTGTGACCACGCCTTGAAGTAAGTGTAATGCATGTGGAAATGTCCATTTGGCTGTTTGGGCATGAGTGGGTCTTCATTTGTGCGAATACACAATTTGGGTAAGTAATGGAATTCTGGTACACTAGAAACAGGTTTGTGGGTGTCCAAAAATGACACATGGGTATTAAGAATTGTTTCCTCAAAAGGGCTTTTCATGAGATTTTGGAACATGAGGTCGGCTTCTGATGTTGGACAAATGCATTCCATTCTACTGCCACAGTTTGACTTTAAAGAATGTGTATGCATGTGTTCATTAAATGGTTTAGCTCAATAATTTGAAAGGTTACACAGTTTTGTCTGTAATGTTGTGTGGCTGATCCTTTGCAGTGGTGTTAAGAGATCGTTTTTACCTGCGAGTATCCTCCCATGTCACAAAGACTTGGTTTAGGTTACATGGGTACCGGTACTCTAAATTTAAGTAAATCTGACTGCCTGTTATAAGTAGTCATTAATGTTGATCCAGTGTTAAATAAAGTAGATCCAAACCTTGGTTGCCTTTTTATTCCACTCTTTATTACCTATTGCAAGCTGATGCTACAGCAAGAAAAGCCCTGAGTATGAAGTACAAAAACTCAGTCACCCAACACTAAATACCTGAATAGATCACGAACAGCTTTACTACACAACAAACTGAAAAGCTGGGACAGAAATGCAAACCAGCAGGTAATCAGCTGGAGCCAAAGTGTTCACAGGAGGTGCTGGAGTGGGGACACATGAACCTACGGTAATTAAAGGCACTGAAGTGCACTACTTGCAAAAAGCAATATATTAATATATTCCCTTGTGTTGTTTCATTTTGAACCGACCCCTAATTGTGAGCAGTATATTAAATTATTTTTTTGCACCATTGTAATTGTCCATCCTGGTCATTATTGGTATGATTTGGAGCTCTGCTTTCTGTAGTTTGCTTGTCAGATAAATAAGTTCGTACTGTCTCAGAAGAAATGTCGAGCTATATGTAAACAGCCAGCAGATGAATGGTTTTTGGTCCACATAGCATTAATTTTTAAAGGTAAATCATGTAATTAATACGCGACAAAACCCAAAGGTAAGGGGTGTCTTTTTTATTAGATATAGCTCCGTAGCTCCAGTTGCTGAAAAGGTATGCTGAATGGCAATGTGAGCTAGCTTTAGCAGGTTATATAAAAAAAAAACACTAAACATCCCGTAACACAAAGATCAACAAAAATATTACGGAATACAGGTAAGAAAGTCTGATTTTAAGCATTGGAATCGCTGAGGTTTGCTTTGTGACTTTTATAAGAAACGGTTCTCCGTTTGCTAGTTAATGAAAAATGCATACTTCACGTTTGACCAGTAGATGGCGGTGTTTGCTGTTTAGTCAGTAATTGCGTCTCGCTAGAAAAGAAGTCAAGTTATTTAAACCATCAAAACGAAATCACTGCTGCTTTTATGAAAGCACTCATTTAATCACGTAGGTTTGATAACGACATCCCCTGATGTACAATAGATTAACATTTCTAAACAGATGGAAGATTTTGGAGTCCATTTTAAGGGAAGAAACAGCAGTAGTTTAACCACAGTTAAATTTCAGTGAGAGGAGTACAGTGTTCTTTTTAGTCACTTGACGTTTTATCTTTCGCGGACTCGGTGCATCGCGGGTTTAAAAAAATATTAATGAGAAAAAATATAGCGGATTTTCGCTGTTTCCCGGGTTTTTGCGGAACTTTTACATAAAAAAAAAATCACAATTTTATTACAAAAAGAATTCAATATTAATTCTATAAATAAAGGGATGTTATAAATCACAACATATTACGATTTACAGTAAATCGTGTATTTACTCAGCGGATGAATACTCACCTAAAACGAGAAGTAACACTAGGGCATCGGCCACCTGAGTTGCTACTTGCCGGCAAGTTTTTGTCTGCGGTTTCGTGTTCTCAGTTTGTGAAAGTTTTATTATATTTCATTATATTCATTATACTTAAATAAATATAGGGTCCCTACTTCACGGATTTTCGTTTATCGTGGGTGATCCTGAAACGTAACTCCCGCCATAAACTGTAAAGAGTTCTGCCTTAAACCAGACTTTAGTAATTACCAAGTGAACTACAAATACGCTGGAATGGTTTGTTTACCTTTTGACTCCATCTTCCAGACCTGAAATAACTTTTGTTGTTGCTGCTTCACCAAATCAAGTCTAGGCCAAACCCTGTGTTCTCAGACGCTTATTTCTCAGACATACAACTCCAATAAAAAGTCTGAGTGATTATCTGAATTGCCAGGAACTTGATGTTTGGAGAGCACAGATACAGGTGTTTGGATCTAAACGAGGGGCAGGTGGATGCAGATCCATCTCCTTGTCACTGCTCAGGGAATTACAATGTAAAACAAAGACACATTTACAGCATTAACAGCCAATATCGTCAAAAACTTTACCAAAAGAGACAAACCAAACAACAAAGCAGTCCAAAGTTATTCCTGCGTCTTTATTATAATTCTAATAACTTTTATTCATATCTTAAAACATTTGTAATTCATATATGAGTATATGAATGTGTATATGTTTACAACATATACATATATATAATCTGTTAATAATCTTTCAACTCTTCATAGTTTATATTCTTCCTTATCTTTTTTCTTTTCTTAAAGGAAACAAAAGAAACGATGCTTTCTGCACACCCCGCTAAGTTCTGGCGAACTTTGGCCATATGCGTAATTGAGTAAATTAGGAGTCGCTTCATGTTGCGTGTGATCTGTACAGTGAATGCATAGACTCGTGTATGGAAGGTGTTCCGAATGCATTTCATAACGACGCGGTGAAATAAACACTTGTTGTGGCGCTAAAGTGACCTTGCAAAGCAACGTGAAAGGAAGAATCTGAGAACATCAGTTCATGGATTTGCACAAACTTCCCTCAAACTTCTTAGATGATTGACCAGCTTATTCAGTTTTGCACCACAGCTAGCAGGTAGGTTTAGAAAAACTAAACATTCGCACAACAACCTGTAACCATGACCAAAAAAAGACACCGAACAACACTCAACATTTCATTTTAGCAAAAGCTCTTGCTAACACACACGGCAGAAAATTGTAGTGATAATAATTTAGTGATAGTTAGATTAAAAGTTTGAAATACAGAATTGTTCTGCTATTAAATATATTTCAAAGTAAGTTTTAAGCAAGATGGTAAAAGTTAATCGTTAAAGTAAAATGCTAATCGCTAGCTATTAGCTTCATAGCTTCAGTAGAGGGTGCAAAAGGCACCAAACCGGTCTTGGCTATGGCTGCTCCACAAACAGTTACGTTATAAGTAAATTAATGAATTATCAAATCGATTAACAGAGGGAAACAAAAGGATCTCACCTACAGTCTTCTCTGTAAAAATGCAACCACATTTTTGTACATTAGCTCAATCAGAGCTGTTTAATCTGTCTTGTAAGTACATTTGTAAAGGGCACTCAGGGGGTGCTGAGGTCCTGAGAGTGCCTGGTGTGCGGTTCAGGCTAAAATTAAAAGGATGTTTTTTGTTTTTCCTTTTTAAAAACTTTATAACCTTAATTCCTATTAGTGCGTTTCTAGACTTGTACTAGGACACAAAATGTAAAGAGGCGCAGCTTTGAGACCCCTCTGCTTGTTAGTCAGTCGTAGGGACACAACTGGGGTTGGGTAACAAAACACCGTTCCAAATTTCCAAGAGTTCAAGATTTCTGCTAAACATTTGAGCCCATAAGGAATGATGATAGGTTTAAATGGGAACAAAAAGTTATAACGTAAAAATGATTCGTTCTGAAGCTGAAATATACAGTATTTTCGGAATCAAAACTTGGAATCAATATAATGCGTACGATACCAAACTAAGTGATCTAACACTGAAGTGGCCGTTACTCCACCATATATTACTAGAGGATTTGTTTATTCCTGCATCCATTTTGTTTGTTTGTTGGAAAGATGTTGGGGCATTATGGGAAACGTAGTGCCTGTAGTTACTGTGGCACGTCTTGTAGTTCTGCTTAACAAATTGACTTGGTATTAGTGGGGCACAGCGACATTTGTTGGCCCCAGTAAAGTGGGTCCGATGATGCCCTTGATGCTTACATATCTTTACCAAAAGTGCCCGCAATCCTAAACCAACTTCAGAAGAAGCGTTGCATTTGAGGCATAGATTCGTAAACTTTCGTAGCTTCAGTGCAAAACCTAAGAAGCAAACATCACAAACCGAGCAAGTCTGGTTGGATCGCTTTGACTATGCGAGTAAAGTTTGTGTAAATCTATGTAAGGAAGGACATAAAGTGACAGACAGGATGTGTAGAAAGCACTGAGCATTAATAACAAACATATGTTTTCTCTTAGTTTTAAACATTATTTGGAAGACAGAGATTCTTTAGAACTCTTTTTCTTTACATCTCAAACCATGAGGATGAGCGAGCATTTCATCGTCCTTACTGTTATCAGCAACTTCGTACGGGAATTGCACATTGAGAACGAACCGTTCTGTTTGGCGTAATGGCAAAGTTATCTGTGTGGTTATCTGTACTCTGATCCTCTGAGGCCGAGGTGGAAAATGAGGAGAGTCTGGTTCATACGGCTTCATAAAACAGAAACGTAAAGGAATAGGGAGGGACTGTAGGCGATGGATAAATGGAAACGTGATCAGTGAGAGGGACGGAATTGGGATGGTTAAGCCCTTTTTTTTTTTTACTGATTGAGCCACTTTGCGTGACGGATAATACACAGTCATGCAACACAGATGTCGTGAAATGGTCCAGAACAGCCTTTTGCATATAGCGACATTTTATCGTTTATGGTTAAACTGTGTGATCAAATATGAGGAGCCGAACACAGTCAATATATAAAAAAAGAAAGAAAACGCTCATTTTTGCTAACAAAAACAAACTGATAACAGCATGGACCATGAAAACAAAACTCTAGCTAACAATAAATCTCTCGTTTATATAACAACGGTAATCCAGACCATTTTTTAAAGTTTAAAAATCTTTTTTGTTATAAGAACAATCGTCATATTAAAACTGGTATAAGCATGAATGCCACAGACCCGGGGCGTGGATGCACTGTTCACACCTTCCACACATTCGCCTCTTAAGAAAGAGTGCTTTTTTTGGCAAAGGCAACCCGAGAGCCGGAACCGTTACGCCATTCCACTAAACCTCCGGATCCGGCAGGATGTAGCAGTTGTTCCGACATGTCCCGTCCATCGTAAAAATTGTCGTTGGCATCTTCCTTCTTTCCGTGTGGCTTTTTTTTGCGTGTCTTTCAGCACGGGTCCAAATATATATATATTTCGTTGTCCCAGAATTCGAGTTTTAAATAATGGGTGTTTATAGGGTGTATGGAGTGTTCCTCTTGAGTGTGTGTCTGTTAGATGTGTCTATTCTCTCTGTCTGGGCACTTACTTTTTTTTTTTGCTACGGGTTTGTAATACAGTGACCAGTCTGTTATAATATATAGATATGCCATGAGAAGGTCAAGAAGGTTCTAGCAAAATACAACGTCAGCAAGCTTCGGCGAAAGCCTCCAGAGATAAAAACCACACACACATGCCTCTCAAACAAACACACACACACACACACACACACACACACACACACCATAGAGGGATCCACGCAACTACACACATCTCTGTATTCTTACCAAGGAAAGTATTAGGCAGTAAACTGGCCACTGAGCACCTACTGGCATCCACCAATCAACTCCTTCTTTTTCAACCAATCAACCAGGCATCATCTTTGAATCTCTACCACTGTGTATTTGGTCAAGAAGTAATAACCGGACCCTCTCAGAAAGGGGGAGTAAGGCATAGAGTCACCAGTAACCGAGACGACCTACAAAGGAGGAGCAACAATAGACGGCCTAATATTTCTGTTTTTCTCAAGAGAAAACTAACAGCTTAGTGAAGTCGAGATTTGAGCTTGCAACCTTCCAATGACTGTGGTACAAACAGACGTTCCTATAGCGACCTGATAACCAAGCAATGATTTGCTTTCTGTTCACCTTTTTTCGAAAGATCATGAGCTCAAACATGAGACTTGGAAATCCAAAGCTGGGAATCTAATAGAGCATAACAGGATCAGTCACTGCCCAATCAAATGCCTGCTTCTTCTGGAGCCACTTAAACATATGAAACATGATATTTGGCTTTGACAGCGTTTTGGATTTTAGGAATATTTTTAGAATAAAACGGTAATATTTCGAGAAGAAAGTTGTAGTATTGTATTTTAAGAATAAAGTCGCAATGCAGCCTTGCTTAATGCCAATGCCACATGGCTTTAGCTTGACACAAAAAGTGAGCAATAACGTGCATACGACTTAATTCCTGAAATATTATGACTTTATTACCAAAATATTGCGTTTTAATTCATGGATAATTACAACTATATTCCCCAAGAGTGACGACTTTATTCTTTAAATATTATGACTATACTGTAAAGATTTCCTTCCTGAAAGATTATGACATTATTCTTAAAATATTATGACCGTCCTGAAATATGAATTTATTGTTGAAGTATTACGAGTTTATCCTTCAAATATTAAGAATTTATTCATGTTATTTTAGCTTTATTTTGGCTTTATTTCTTGTCTTGAAATAATATGGATTTATTCATCAAATATTATGACTTTATTCTTGAAATTTTACTTTATTCGCTAAATTGTATGGTTTTATTCTCAAAATATTATGAATTTATTCTCAAAGTATAATCACATTTTAATTACTATTTTTTTATATAATGTTACAACTTTATTCTTGAAGCGAGTTTATTCTTAAACTTTTATTATTTTATTCTCAAAATTCATTTTAGGGTCTGATGTTTGTATGGGGACAGTGTGGATTGGTGCATGTCTAATAACAAATAAACCATACAGTGCCTAGTTAAATTAGTCGTAATCACATTTGGCTCAGATTATGGTAGGGTTAATTATTTTTAACTTACTTTGGGGCGGGGGTTTGGGGGTGGTGAAGTATAAGGACAACGTGTGTATCTGTATCTGTGAGTATATGAGGTGTATTTATGATGGGGAATCCTGTCCCATCTTCTTGGGGTTTTTTTTCAAACTTTCAACTTCCAAGCCGATATTATCATCCTCTTCTGGTGTTCAAATTTTCGTCGCTTTTGTTTCCCTTTTCCGGCTCCCTTTTTCTCTCTCTGTCCACTCCGCTGTAGATGCCCTTATCCCCAGCTCAAACGACTGGCGGTGTGAGGGCAGAAATTGGAAAAGTGCTAGAGGAGAACCTGAGGGAAAGTGAAAAGCCTTTAAACTCTTTCTTCCTTCTCCCCTCTCTGCTACCCATCAAATTTCAGCTCATGCAACAGCCAAATCCGGTTGGCCTCTCTGCCCTCGTCACCCTATCCCCTTTTTCACGCCTTTGACCCGCTCTCTCTTTTTCTCACCTGTCCATGACCCTCCTGAGTGCTCTCTCTATATTCATACGATGGCCCACTCGCGTCACCCCCAGGTCCAGGAAGTCCTCCTTCGTGAGGGAAGGTAGATGCGTCCCATCAATCTCATTGTCGAGGAAGCGCTCCCTGTGCTCTGCCAAATTCAGGTAGGCCAGCCAGTCAGCAACGTCATACTTGGTCCAATAGGGTAGTGGCTTGGAGGCAAAGGGCTTGGATGGGGATGGAGGTGGCAAGTGAGGGTAGCTGAGACAAGTGGGTGGAGCTATAGAGTGCAGCGGTGGGGAGGATGAACCGGATAGAAAGTGGGTAGGCGAAAGAGAGCGAGAGACCACCAGGGACGAGTTTGGAGGAGGCGGTGCTCCTGATGGAGCAAAAAGAGGAGGGGATGGTGAGAAGTATGCGTCACCTAAAGGGTTTGCCGGTGATGGCGGAGTGATTGAACCACGCAAGTCATACAGGCTGCTATAGAGAGGAGATGTAGGGAGAATTGGCAGGGAAGAAGGGCGTGGGGGACCTAGTTTGGGACGCTCTGAAGGGGAGATGAGGGGACTGGGCGCTCGGCGGCGCTGAGACTCCACCTTACGCGACTCTCTGCTAGGAATGAACTGGAATTCGAGGGCTTTGGAGCGATAAACTGGGCGGTGTTTGGGAGACGTTGGGTATGGCGCATAGGCAGAGGGAGAGACCGGAGAATGGGAGCGGGCAACGGTGCCAGGACCTGAGGGAGAGGGTTGAGAGGGGGAACTAGGGGGCTGTGGGGATGGCGAGCGAGCCCAGTTTGGGTAGAGTGAAGGATGGGGGGAGGCTGAGGGGGAAGGAGAGAGTGCAGGTTGAGCCAGAGGAGATGGAGAAGGAGAGCGCACAGACGGGGGACTCAGGGCTCCTGTGGAGTCCTCAGAAAACCTGAGGGAGGGGAAAAGGTAGGAGGTCAGATAGATGAAAACAGAGAAAACTACGAACAAAAAAATAGTGAGCGCTTAAAAGGAAGGTTAGTATATATGGCAGAAGCAGTTGTGTAGTTACCTGTGTCTGAGGAAGGACAGACAGATGGACACGGACGGTTGGATAAAAGTAGAAATCACAAAACAGAGGGCACAGTTTAAAGACACAGTAAACAGATGGCATGATCCGATTCAGAAATGCCCCTCAAAACAAGATGCACTCACGTTCTGTTAAGATCAAGGATCATCTCGATTTATCGGAAGGCAAGACAAGCGTGTGAAATATTTAAGGCTCATTCTGGATGCCAAAGTCAAAATGTTCACACAAGATGTGATTCCACAGAATTGCCAGTTTAGCAGGAACCCCTCTAGTTTATCCCAAAACCTAACCCTAGGTTCAGACATGCAGGTAAAACCAGAAACAACTCAAGACCGGCTTCAACCTACAGGTAGAAATTCTGCCCAGCCAAAAACAGCTATTAACTGGGAACTATTAAGCGATAGAACTCCTCACATCCTGCAGGACCTCATAAGAGCTCAAATAGCCCCGGGTCTACTCGTGCTCACACAGATTCTTAGACACAAGGATCTCTGAAACTCAGAAGGATAAAGCCCAAGGTCATTTGGAACAGTGGACACTGGGATCAAACTGGGATGTAACGGCGCAGTGTATACACCCAATCCGCATGGTGGTCAGTATCTAGCTACAGGCAGTATGTGGTCCAGAGTGTCAAAGTTGGTAGAACACTGGTTCCCTATGCTAAGCCTTCTTGGTTCATATACCGCCTCGCGTGAAGGGATGATCATCTTAGAAAACTTATTTTTTTTTAAATTTCATTTAGTTACAACTAGTTCTGATCTTCTTTGCCTGTTTTCATTGTTCTACCTCACCAGGGGCTTTAGAGTTTCTTGAGTATCTAGGAGCTGGTAAAATTGTGTAAATTTGTGCACATTTATTTCAAGTAACTACGCCAAAGTTTAGCCACTTAGCAAACAAGTGAAGAGCCAGAGAAGCCAGAGAGCTGGAACATGCAGTGCTCATGCACCCTAACAATACACATGTAAGCGCCGTTTAACGACATCCAATTAACGTCTGTTTACCTTAACGACTAAAAATTAACAATTATAAAATGTATAACAGAAAATAAAAATCTTCTCTTGGACGTTGCAATCATAAACAGTTAATCAACGCTGCAGATCCACGGCCAGGGGCGGGAGTTTAACAGCAGGAGTCCACCATTTGTGTCACAGTTGCCAGCTGGTAGGGTGTATTTTTCTATAAAGTTGCTTAAAAGATTGGTAGTTGCAGCTTGCATGTATTTTGGGATTGTTACTAAGGCCAGACTTTTTTAATTGCTTGTTCCTCGGATGTCCCTACTTAAGAATCTACTGAGGAAAAAAATAAAAATAAATCT
>JAUZSV010449791.1:0-17122 GCA_034780495.1 Parotocinclus cesarpintoi | reverse complement strand
GAGCATATGTTGTTCTAGAACCTGAACATAGTTCTCTGCATTAATGGTGCCTTTCCAGACATGCAAGCTGCCCATGCTACAAGCACTCATGCAACCCCATACCATCAGTGATGCAGGCTTCTGAACGGAGCGTTTGATAACAACTTGGGTTATCCTTGTCCTCTCTGGTCCGGATGACATGCTACTTGTCCCAACTTGTCCCAACTTTTTTGGGATTTGTTGACAATGTGAAATTTTGAAGCAACAAGATTTTTCCTTTCAAATGTTATATTTATCTATATGTTTGTCTTATGTTTGGCAAGGTAAAAACAAGCCAGGTCAATTTGATCACAGGTCAGTCAGTAATCAGGATGCAGTATGCTGCTCCAACGTTCAGACCGAACTGATCGTAACTCATTGGACACAATAGAAGTGCTCTTGTACTGTGAATGTATTTTGGTGCTTGGTGATACAACAGCTAATGCAATCTGTTAGAAAGTGATTATTTGGGTATAAAATCGCACGATAATTCATTATGCATTTTTGGAAAATGTAAAAAAAACAGAATATATTTCGTTAACTAAACATGTAACAAAGGACACAACACCAAAACAGGGAAAATCACTGGTGTTTGGATTAATCTTATTTGACAATATCCAGGTTATTTCTTCCAGTCATGAACAATTCTGTAAATTTCAGTTCAGATTTTGTTACATGGTAGAATTAAGATACCTTAGCTTCATCCTTTGCTGGTGGGATGTCTGTCACTGATAAGAGTGAAAAAGCTTTAAGCTTTATGACTGCATGTTGAGTCAAAAGTAAAAAAAAAAATGTACATCTAAGTATTTACACGTTTCAGTATGCTAAACACAAGGCAATTTAAAGCCACTTGGACTTAACTGAAGACAGTTTTCACTAAAAATGCTCTCGCTATTGTTATTCAATGACCAAGGAAACCTAGTTTGTATAAAGACATTTAAAAAAACCTAATTCTGACAAGTCTGAATCTAGAAATCAAATTTCAAAACAAATGCTGAAACAAGTGAGGGCAGTTTTCTTAAAATATTAGTTCACAAAGACTACTATGCAATCCTTCCTTACTGGTACCCTGCTGGCTTGGTGGATTTGGGGAATGCAGATAGTGGGTTAATTGGATTTAGGGTTCATCCTCATCCTTTAATATATGATGTCTTGAAGTTAAATCTTGATGGACAGAAGGACCAACCAAAACTGCCCATCTTAAGCTCTGTGTAGCCGGTCTACTGAGGGGCTATTATTTATTTATTGGTGTAGATAGGAGTGACGTCCCTGATTCAATTACGTCGACATCTAGTGAGAAAGTTGTGGTCTTGCAGGCAGGCATTTATACGGACACCTGTGGGGTCCTAAGCAGTATTGAGCTGGAGTGGCTAAGCTAGCACAAGTAGCAACGTGTGCTGGAGAGGTGTTTGTGTTTGGTGTCACAACGTGAGGATGTTTTATTCTACCACAACATATCTTAATGCGGGGTCTTTAGGATTTACATTCATGGCATTTAACAGACACCATTATTCAGAGCGACTTACAATTTAATCAATTGTGAGTTAAAGGTGGGATTCAAATCCCGGACCTTGTTGTCCATAGTCCAGTGCCTTAACCACTAGGCTATCACAGTACCAGATAAACTGCTTAGTGATTTTTTTTTTGTCATCTGCTGCTCATTTTATGACTTTCTTGGTATAGACTAACTGTAGCTTTAGCTACCGGGTGCTAAATGTGTTTACACGCTGAACCATTGGCCCCAGGCTTTGCTGTGGTTTATTACCACTTTTGTTCATTGCGGTACTGATGCCGTAGTGGCTGGGATTGGGGAGGATGTCAACCATATTTGGGAGTGCTGTGCTGTGTTGACTGGTAGTGTAAGTTATAGTGTTTTGCCCTTTTTCTGTGCAATGAGTGGATCAATATTAGAAATGATTCACGTGTGTTATAGCAGACGATACGATAGTTACATTTCGTTCTACATCATTTAGAGTTCCCTTTGCTCTAATGTAAATAAATCACTTAAGGGGTGTCGTAGTTGGGTTCTCTCTCACTAGGGGGAGCCACATCTGCTTTCCAGTGATGTGTATACATTTTTTAACTTTCTTGTACTGAAATATCAGTCCAGATCATTTCAGTCATTTGGTGAAAGCTTGATATTTATGACATTCATTGTCTGCTGTCACCCAAATACAATGAATTCCATAGAATGACACTACACCTACTTCACTTTGTATTCTTTAATTGATGCTGTGCTTTTAAAATGGATTTTTGATGCTATGAGCCGCACATACCAATTTTAGCCTAAAGTGGTTTGATGCTGCCTTATTTTCTCTGCAATTTGAGATGTAATATTTAAGTGCTTAAGACTCTTAAAATTCTCTCTCATGGCATCTAATATCTCTTTAACATTGCCTTCTTTCAGCCTCTCGTTCTCTTTTTTTAAGCTCCTTTATTTGCTTGTGTGTCTTACTCCAATTCCTGGGCAGTAGATCCTCATCTGGTGACTCCTCCTTTTCGGTATTTAACTACACCAAAACACGGTCAGAAAAGAAATTAAACAAGATGAAATGGTGCAGTGATTAAAGGTGCAGTGTGTAATATTGTGGACTAATAGTATATTGTACTGTTTGTATTTGTGTATTACAAATTGTTGTTTTTATTAGCTGGAAAGGAGATCTTAAAATCTACATAGAAGTGAGACCTCCTTGTGCAGTGCTGGGATGATTTTACAGTAGTCCAGAACAGACAAACAAAACACTGGGTCTACAGTGTGCCTTTTGCACTTTACTGCAGAAGCTTAAATTTATTACATTAATTTACCTCTAAAGATGCTCGCTTTGCGATCAACTCCATCTTCAGGCCTTCCATTATTTGGTCTGCTGCTTCTTTTTGGGTACAGGTTGCCTTATTGCTCTTTAGTTGTCAAAATGATGATTTTTTTTTTCAATAGTAGAGACGTGCAGTAATACTTATTCTAATTACTATGTAGTAATCAGAATCAACTGAACCACATAGTTCTAACCTTCTCATAATTCACCAAAATAATCAAAAATCTTTATTTTAAGTTTGACATCTGTGCAATCTGGGAACTTTATTTTATTTAGCTATCCACTACCTGAATATTTCTTGCACATTTCTCTCCATCAGGCTAACAGACATTCAGCATAAGGCCATTACTCTCTTTGCCTTTCTTTAACCTTACCATTTTTTTGCTTCAGCTCATGTCCATGTGCATATTTTGTTACTTTTGTCTTTACTTAATGGATTTCTTACACTGTTGCATGAAGCTTTTGTGTATTTAAGGTGTGGAGGTGGACATGGTTGTATGTTTTCTCCTCTTCCCTTTATTCCTGATCTGGCATCTCAGATCTAAACTGAAACATAAGAGTTGAGGGACTGCTCAGGGATTCCTCGTTTTATTTAATTCTCTCTGTGGTTATGTTTACTGAGCACCTTGGTATGTTAGAAGTGTCAGCTGGATTTTACAAAGTGCTGGTCCTTCCTTCCTGACGCATGTTTATTATTTTGTGATGTTATTTTGCTTTTTTGTGTTTGGAGGCTATCCTGAGTGGGGATTTAGTCCCTGTCGGGGGTGCACATCGAATGCTGTAAGTGTTCGAGTTTGTGCTTAAAGTGGCCTCGAGCTCGGTACACCTCTGAAGAGCTAAAAGAGGGTGTGTTAGTTTTTGCCGAGTTAGGACTGGCGTTGCTCAGAAACACTGCCATAATGACTTTTCTGATGATTTAATTCTGTTTTATGCGTGTTTTTTATGGCTACACTTAATTAGTTTGGGTTTACTTATTGAACTGGTTTCATAAGTCACAAGAATGGTGTCTGCTGGAACTAAAATTATCATGAAAACTAAACATGAATGAGGGATTTTTGATTTGAGGATCGTAGCTATTAATTTTTCTGTCTGTCTTGTCTCCAGGACTGTCAAAAATGTTCTAATTACCTAACCTAATTTTCAGAGGATCAGAACTTGCAGATGCAATTAAAGAACTAAACTAGAGATTTAATGACAGGGTTACTAGGTACAGCTGTTAAGGATTCAAGAGAAGGTGGTTGATGTTAGCAGGGAAATGGCAGTATGGAAGCTTCCAGAAGCTGCTAATATAAAGCCTGTATCTTGGCCATGGAGTTTCCACTCTCCCACCTGCACTGGCTTGTCTCTGTTGTCCCATGATCCAAATCAGATTTATTTTTGATTAAAGCAGAATTTGGTCCTTTTTAGAGAGCAGGACGAAGCTGGTTTTTAGTATTATCTCCAATACGCCGAAGTCTTTAGATGCTTTTTACAGTATAGATTTACTATCAAAGCTCAGGAAGTTTGTTGTACTCTCACACTTTAGCAGAGCTTAATTTATGACTTGGGTGTGGTCATGCATACCTTTTGTAGATAAACATAACAAGGTTTTTAAACAAATGAATCCCAACCAACCAATTACTAATCAGTTTATATTCAATGATTTATTTTCAGGTAATCCAGGGTAGTTGTTGTTGTTTGCGGGAAAGGCCAAGTCCATATAGTGAGTCCATGTGAGTGAGACTACTTTGGCACAGATATGATGGTGGTTTCTCAGGGAGATGTTGAAGATGTCTGTAAAGACATCTGTCAGCTGGTGTGCACATTCACTGATCACTCTACCAGTAATGTTGTCTGGCCCAGGAGCTTTCTCATGGTTAAAAGCTGCACAGTTAGCACCTCTGTAGTTATCAACGGCTTCTGGTTGGGACGTGTAATGATGAGCTTGGAGACAGTCACATCTATGCACTTGTAACTGGTCAGGGATGACATGTAGGACTCAAGGTCTGTGGTGTTGCTGTAGGTTGCAGCCTTAAACATTTGCCAGTCATTGTGATTCTGCTTCAGTTTGAGTCCGTCAGATGGCTCCTGATGGCCAGGATTTTCACCAAGTGGTCTTTATCCTAGAATTGGCATAATAGAGATGTGATCAGAATATCCGAGGTGAGGGCGGGGTTCCATCTGGTACTTGCTGGGAATGTTTGTGTAAACAAGATCAAGCATGTTAGCTTTTCTCATAGCAAAGTTCATTTTTTTATTTGGGGAGAAATGACTTAATGGTGTGTGTTATAAAGTTCATTAATAGCACTGTACAGCTCGCAGAGCAGAGCGCATCTTTAGCGTTGGGGCTGGGTGGAATTTAAACACTGATCAGTACTGTAGTGAATTCTTATGGTAAGTAAAGAGGTCTGAATTTGACGATCCAGCTAGCTGAATGGTGGCATCAGGAACTCTGTTTATAGTGTAGTTCTCTGAAGTCAGATTTTGTCCGGTTTATTATCCAGGACCAGACATTGCATGGACAGCAGGATGTACGGGAGAGCTGGCCAAGTAATACGACTAATCTCACACACAGCTTCTGGTTACCCCTCTTTCGGCTGCCCGTTTCAGATCGAGGGGTGGGGGCTGGTTGCTCATTGATTATGGTGTTATTTAGTTGATTCCTGTAGTGTAGCATCGTCTGATGGTCCACAGCCAAACTACAAAAGTGTCGTTGCTCAAGCCTATCTTTCTTTGTTGTGACTGAAAGCTGTTATACACAATGTATATCTTGCCATCAACATTTTTAAAATCAGGCTCTAGCTGAATGCAAAAACATCTTTAACTCAGGAAATGTGGCATTTGATTCCACACTGCTTTCTTCTCATGATTGTACCACGGTTGTTTGTTTGGGTTAAGCTGGAGCTTCAGGTCTTAAAAACAACAACAAAAATCACAAATTACATACATCAGATTATAAGAGATGAGAGAATTTAACTTTATTGATCTCTTTGGGAGTTTTCCCTATGGGCTTCCCGCAGCAGCATTATACCAGAACACAGTAGAAAAGGTAGAAGGATAATAATAAAAAGAATGAATATATATATATATATATATATATATATATATATGATTAATAATGCTACTAATAAGAATGTATAATACACATGAACTGTTGTGGTCAGAGTCCTTCCCATTCTCTGACATCAAACCTTGTTTTTGTCTTTAATAAAAGATAATAAATCGTGCCATACAGAATGATTATGTTTAGAGGGTTTGAATAATTCCTCTCTAGAAGGAGTGGGAGAGCAATCATGTTCAGAGTGTCATAAGCGGCTCTTTCAGAGGCCGGGGTAATGAGTTCAGAAGTCAAAACATACGCGCCTTTAAATCTTTTCAAATCAGCTATTTTGTGTTGCATGTCTGTGTTAGTAACGGTTTAAAGAGGCAAGTTTAGTTTAGCTACTGTCTGTAAACTTTTAGTCTGCACTAGTGGTCTCTGGTCATAACACAACTTATGCAAATCCACCATATGAGATTCTTTGTTTTACGTCCCTGGATTTTAACATTTTGTCCAGAATATACAATGCATTTTTTTGTCAGTTACCTCTTACGTGACCCTCTCTCCTGGTGCTGGGTGCAATTGTGGGTCCTGGTTCATAGCTGTTTGCGGTTCTCTTTGTGATGATTTAGGCAGAGACTGGGTCAGTTAAGCAGTTTCCTGATCAGCGAGTTCAACCAAGTTAACCAACCAACACAATGTCGCAGGGTCGTTGCATAGTTTTTTTTTCCTTTTTTGTTCAGATCTGTTCTTTGCGTTACCTTGTCCAAATCGGAATCCACATTCTTCCTAAAATTTTCTGAGGTAACCTTGTTTGTTGAGCTGGTGTTGGGAAACCAAATAAATTTTCTCTACCATCTTCATGTGAACCGCTACGCTATTAAACTACTTATAAACAGATAAAATCGGAGGATTCCCTCTACCTTTGCTGTTCGAAGACTTTTATAATTTAATGTTTTTTCGAATCCTAATATTGTTTAGTCATTAATGGCACGGTTCCTCTGAGCACGCTTAACGCTATTTTGCATATGCACAGCATATTAATGCAATATTAACTTCTTTTTATGTGAAGATTGATGTAGTAATTTCAATTGGGCAAGGTGTTTGGAGGAAATAGTTGATCATCGCACAGAGGCAGGTGTATAAATTGTACATTTAATTTCAACATTATTATACAGATGTTGCCAACATGTGTAACAAAATATCATTTAACACTGCAAAATATTCTTATGACATATCCTCATTTTTTTTTTTTTTCAAACAGCGTCTGGATAAAAAATGATTGACCACAATTGCTAGGTCCTTAAATTATAAGGGGGTAATTGTAACCTAGGATTAAAACTAATTACATTCATATTTACTATTTAGAAAATAAAATCAGTCCTAATAACTGTTGGGAGTTTAGAAATCAGGAAATAAAACATGCTTATCATACACAACGCAACTACACAACCATTTCTGTTTTTCAATCAAAAGCCCCTTTTATCCCTCAGAATTTTTAGTTACTTTATAATTTAATAACCGCATTATACTTTTACCTACATTAGATGAACAAAACGCGTACTGGTTCTGTAATACAATATGTTTGTAAAATTATTAAAAAAGGTAGGATGCATGATCTCAAGTTTTGAAAATGCATTACTATTACAAAATAGATTCTAACTACTTGATTTAAATAACTGAATTATGTTTTCTTACCGTTTGTGAAGGCCATGGCAGATGGTTCAAAGATTTGACTGTAGAGAGTTGCAACTTCCAAAGCTTCTAAATGCAACATGTGAATGTTCTACCTTCTTTATAGGGATGCACTGGGGTTTGTAAAACTTTGGGGAGTAGTAAAGGTGAGATTTGGGGAGTTAACACTGACAGTACTTAAGATTTGACAATAGGCCAACGGTTTAATTTAAAGAATACATACTGTCTCCTGACACCTAACATTCATGATGTCTAACCAGATAATGCGTATATAAAACTTTATCTACTTACTATATACTTTATCTTTATGATTGTAAGACATTTTCCTATGACTTAATCAATTACCTTTCATCCTGACACCAGACCAGGATGTCTGACCAGATAGTAATTCGGTACTTTTATCTAACATCCTGGCACCTATACCTCACAAACCCCTACCCACTGTTCCCACCCACCTCCTTCCCCTCGGGGGTAGGGGGTAAAAAACTTAGGAGGCAATTATGGGGTCATAAACGCTGACTCTTGACCTTACGTCTAATGACATATCATAAATTGTTACTTTACGACCGTAACACATTATCTACATAGGAAATTCCCATGGCTATATACTTTTATGACACCTGTAGGTAGGCTTGGGCAGTATGACAGTATTTCGGTATACCACGGTATTTAAATACGGTGACGGTATTGTAAAACGGTCACGGTATATTAACCACGTGATGTGACGCAACGCACCAAATGTGGACCGTACTTTCCGCACTAGAATGCGCACCTAAAAGCCTTAAATTTTCCCAGAAATCAGACATGCGCCTTACATGTGTACTGAGTTCCAAAATCTATTGTTGTGATACTGTGACACTGACTGACGGTCCATTTCCGGCTGACACAGGGGCGTAATACGTACAGTATGTAAACCAGGTTTCTGCTTTAACTGAGCAAGTTTTCCCAAACAGCCGTCTGGTGACGAGACTGACCCAGACGAGGAGAGACCGAGGCTCAAGTTTGGCTCCTTATTCACAGCTTGCGATTCGTTTGGCTCCTAATTCGCCGCCCTGAATTAGAGAACGGCTGTAACAGAGGGTGCGTTCACCATTCTGTATTTTATGTGCAGATGCAATTTTGCGGACTTACAGACATAAGGACGATGGAATTAGAACATGCTATGCTAAATCACCACTGTGACTGTAAAGTATAACACTTGGGTAATCAAATATTACGATGTGCCTTCAGTTTATTTCAAACGAATCGCAGGCTGCGAATAAGAAGCTAGCTTCAGCCTCGTGATAAGCGGAGTGTTCACTTCAGACGCAGAAGATGATGGATTTGTGGGAAAAGATTGATTTAAAAAAAAATAATGTGAGTGTTTTGTTAAATAGTAGAATAAAGTTAAACTAAAATCATTGTTTCGATTCTTTTACTTTTTTTGTAGACCGTATGTTTTAACAAGCGCTTGATGGCCGTTTGTAAAGCGGAAATAACAACAGCACTTTCGTCACATTTAGCGTTAACACTAGCCTTAACCCTGCCGATTGTAAAGTGTGTAAGAAAATTTAAATGATGCATTTAAATAACATGATGATAAAATGATGCATTTAACATACAAATTATTAATTATAAATGTGACGAAAATGCCCCTCCACGGTAATACCGTATACCACCATATAATCCGAAAACGGTATGAAAAATTCAATAATCGCCCAACCCTATGTGTGATATTTAAAAAAATGATATGTCTGCATGTCTGAGATTTTAATGATAGGCATAATTGGTCAATACTTGTTTAACTTTGGCCTAAACTATTCAAAAGTAGTTTGAACCCATTTTTCAACTGCCTGAACTGGGGCCGCATCTTTTATACTGTACTTCTGTTTTGCCGTCTGTTGTTTTCTAATTGTACTGCACTTTTAATGCAGGATGATAATGAAGTCTTGCTGAGTGTCTTTTTGTGCTGCTAACTTGCTGGTTTAAGCCCGTCATGGACAGCTGAATCCCAAAACGTGTAAATTTTTTTTCTACAGTGTTTTGTTTGCAGAAGGTGAAAGTTAGCTGTCGAGCTGTCTTTAGCAGAAACCAATTTCCTGTTTTTCAGACTGGCCTTTTAATGGCAGCTTGGCTTGTGGACTACTCTACCTGGCAACAGGACGCAGTGAATTTGTGAACACAAGCATTTTTTTTTTTTACTGTTTTTGGGAAAGTGAGTGACATACTCAATAATGTTAGCTTGCACAATCGTTAAAATAGCAATTAAGCTACTAACGCAGACAATAAATATCACACAATCCTAAACCTAACCATTTGTATGTAATTTGCACACCGAGAGTGAGGCCCATTTACAATATCAGCTTTTCTCCCTTTTATTTTCGTATTGTGAGAAGGAACATATGAGATAACCCTTACCGGGATGACCATCATGTTCCTCTCCAGGAAGATTTTGTCAGCATCAGGTGTGGTGGGACCATTGGCACCTTCAGCAATGATCTGGATAAACAGAACACAGATTCATTGTGTGTTAAACTGAAAATGTTCCAGAGAACACTACAACTGATATGGTTTTCTATATCAAGTTCTGATACTAAATACTGGCAGTGACACTCTACTTGATTTTATTTGTTTTTGAGATATTCCCATTATTGTTGTACTGCCAACAGTACAGCAGTTTGCACTGTCCACATTAAAACCCTACACCATAAACGACAAAAGTTTTAAGAATAATCAGGTGATATAAAACAGGCTGATAAAACAGGATTAAATATGGAAGATTGTGATTTTGAGGCATGAATGGGAGAAATATCACTCAGCTCCACTTTGCAGATGATTCCTATAAATGTAAGCAGTGGGTGAGCAGTTTTTTACTTCACCTTGGCTTTGATGTTGTGGGCATTCTTTCTAGTGAGCTGCTTCTCTCCAGCTGCAGGGATAAGGATGTCACATTCAGCCTCCAGGAGACTACCGTCATAGGGCTGGGCATTAGGGAAGCCTACAATGGTGCCATGTTGCTGTAAAGAAAACCACACATTTGTTACTGAACCTCTCATTACATTTCAGTGAAATCTAAAGAAAGGGAATTTGTCTCCTGCACGCAAACACACAAATATATAAAACATTGTGCACAAGTCTCACACCATTAGATATTTTGTTTTAGCAATAGCATAATGACCATTTATAACACACTGTCAATGACTGGACCCATACATTTAATGTTTAAATCCACCATCAGAAAGGATGAAAAATATGTACGGACACCCACTGTTGATAGGAGATCAACCGAGAACAGCACATCTTGTTTGAGCTTAAGGCTAAGCACCTAAAAGTATCCCCCTAATAAAGTATTAGGTGAGTTTATATTCATAGTGACTAGTACAAACTTTGTGCGACAATGGTGGCGTGAGGCAGGACAGATGTGTGCTTACCAGTTTGTAGTCCTCCAGCTCCTTGGGGTCTATCCCGTTAGGGTTCCAGATACTTCCATCAATCTCCGCAATACCTACGCATTTGGCACCATAACGATGGAGGTAACGCATGGAGTGCAGGCCAACGTTTCCAAAACCCTGTAAATTTTTTTGTAATTTTTAAAATTAGAAACACTTAAACATTAAAGTATAGCTATGAATTGACACTTGATTTGAAGTGCACAAATTTAAAAATTACATATGGTTAATGAAATATTCCCTAATTTTTGTAACAGGTGAATTGAAGGATCCAACCCGAACTGTTTATACATCATGTGTGGTGTTAACAGCTTTTTTTCTGTCAGTTAGATGATCACAATTTACACTGGAAAAGTCACAATTAAATACATAACTATGACAACAGAAAACCAGACATACACAAACAACGCCTATTAAACACAATTACAATAATGGTTAAACAGGAGCTCTCTGGCACAACCGGGTGGTCAGAAAGAGCTAGCACAGCATTTAAACTGCCGTCATGGTGCTTTTGGTACTCGTTCTTACAACTAACCTGTACAGAAAACATACCTTGCAGTAAACATACAGGTCCCAATGCCTTATGAACCTCCTTTGTTGTGGGTCTCTTTGTTCTATATAAATAAATGTAATGCTGTCTTTGTATTCTCGTGTCCCTACTGTGAACATGTGGGCTTCAGTAAATCTATTACTGAAACTAAATAATTTCAGGAAGCCATAATTCTCAGAGCAAAAATGAAGCAAGACACTGAGCAAATTCGATAGTTTGGGATTTCTATTCAGTTTCTGCTGAACTGCTTCACTGTACTCAATAACAGACATCATCAGGGAAAAAATTGCTATGTCTCTGCTACTTCATATTGAGTGCTTGATGTTGCAGAAGGAACTGAGAAAGCTACTCTATGCTGACTTGTATCTTTCTGTTCTCATTAATCTCACCCAAAAGTTTGACCACTGAAAGCTTTTAGAAAGGGAAGAACAAAATGCTAGCGAAGGTTTGAAGTTGCATCACTGTTCTACATTTGCACTCGTGTGTACACGTGTTACTCAGCCTCCTACCATCTAGGAAGGACACCTTTAAAAAAAAATGCTACCGATTTCACTTATGTAATATATTTTAGGGTAACAGTATTTGAGTGACTTTTGATACCATAACCACCTCTGTTGATGCAACAATATGTCAAATGTGTTGTATTTTGTTGTTTCAGGAGCTACATGGATGCGGAATCAATATTTTGTTGTTTCATTTGCTAAAATATTACGAGACTAGTCCACACACAACTCATCAGTCCTTTGCTCATGGTACCTGAATGATGAAAGTCTTGTCAGAGAATCCTGGTGACAGGCCAAGTTTGCTCATGTAGGACGCTTCATTGATGAAGTTCTCAATGCCGTGAAAGACTCCTCGACCTGTGGCTGACACTCTGCCATGAATACCGCCTTGGCTGATGGGTTTCCCCGTCACACATGCATGAGCATTGATGTCCTGTAGAGAGATTACAGACATCTATAATGATACTTAAGAAAAACAGAAACAAAGACAGAAGAGAAGGAGGATAGCTGAGAGTAGGCAGTTTCCTCCTCACAACCTGTGGATTCTACCAATTTACTATAGTAGCCTAACAATTAAGGTAATGGACTTTGAACCAGATGGTCCAGGGTTCAAATCCCACCTCTGCCAAAAGGCTACTGTTGGGTCCTTGAGCTAGATTCTGAACCCACAACTGCTTGGTTTGTAAGAATGTCTCAATTATAAGTCACTTTGGCTAAAGCTGTTTGCTAAATGATAAAAATGACTGTGTCATTACATAGCAGATTTTCTACAGCTAGAGTAAATCAACATGAACAGACAAATCTTACTGCATCCATTCACCATTTTTGTGAGCACCTAAATCAGCCAGATTGGCTGCTGGTGCAATGGTGGGAAGCAAAGCAAACATGACATGTAAAAATAAGTTTTGACTTAAACATATCAGTTATTTGCATCTACTGTGGTAGCTCAATGCTAAACAGCAGGTCACAATAGTTCCTAATAAATTAAATCCCAGGAGAAGCTTGCAACATCAACAGTATGATGTTTGTGGAACCCTTTGGTGGACTAACACACTGTCAAGGGTGTACCTCTCCATGTGCTCAAAGAACTCAGCGTTAGGTTCCAGATCCTCCCCAATGACCTTGACCAGGAAAAACAAGGCTCAAACAAGAACATTTGCTTTGATAATCATGTGTGGTAAAATAGTACATTTAAATGTTGACTTTATTTATAACATCATTTAGACCTTACCCACAAACATCATTTTTCTTTATTGCTTGCAAGGATGTATAAGGAAAATAAATTCTCAAATTAGACCTGGTGGCACCAACTGTCATGTCTGGGTCAAAATCATAAAGATCACATTTAGCCCACATTCAGATAATTGATGCGAGCAGTAATTGAAGTTTCTGGAAGCATCTGCATCATTTCAAGCATTGCACTGCTGCCACACAGATGAATGAATGGATGGATATTGTTGTTCCTAATAAAGTTCCCAGTGAGTGTATGAGCAGGGGTTTACTGACTCTAGCCTACAAGCCTCTAGCTAGCTGTGTGACTGAAAAAGGATATTCCGTGTGGAACTAAAGCTATGTGCCACAGACCTATTCATGTCACAGTGGACTCACTGGAGGAGGGGCAGTAAGAGGACATAAGACAAGGATAAAATAAACTAGCCTGACTGGCCAAGCCACATGAGAGCAGTGGAAATAAAAAATAAATATATAGCACCTTTAGTTATAGGGGTTTTGAGTGTAAATACTCAGAGGCAGGTGTTTTCTCAATAAATAAAAAAATGTCACTGTGCATGTGTGGATACTGGCATAGAAAATAGTAATTAAGATGTTATTTTAGGCTGCATCTCCCCTACTCTTAACCATCATCTGAATAAAATGCTTAAGCTATGCTTAACCTAAAACACCAAGTCAGTTGCTTCTCCTGCATTTTTACATGCACATTTATCTTCTTAAAAGCACTTCAGAGGACATGGTTTAATGCCCTCATGTAAACTCTGACACACTCCAACTCACTTTCCACAGAACCATCAATCATTTACTGTTCACCCATGAGAGAGTCTGATTTAAAACAAAGATCACCTCAGCTAAAACACTGAATAGTCAACCATGTCCCAGATCTAACACCTTCCAACATCCAACTTCCAGCAGCCTACAGTGACATTGAACACTCATGTGAGAAAGATAACCACACCAGTCCCAATGGAACCACGAATTCATAAAAACAGCCATAAAACACTATTAGGGACAAAGTCTATTCAAGAGCATAAACTGTGACTGTTGCTGTTCTTTCTGAAGAGATTCAACTGAACCATTAAAAGACTATCCTTCTGCTATTCTTTAAGCAAGTAACACGCATCACATCACGTCAATCTACGTCAATAAAGTTTTAATAGCAGGATTACGCACAAGTCCTTCTCATCTCATTAAGTAATTTTAACTCATGATCAGTTGCAAAACAGACTTGCATATGGTCTTAAACAACAATTTGGGAATTGGCAATTTTTTGTGGGTGATTCGGTAAAGACCTGGCTATAATTTTAGCAGGGGACACACATAATACACATTTCTGCATATAGGAAAAAGGAACCCGAAATGTGGGATGTAAAAACGTTTGGCCACCTTTCCAAATTATGAATCAGAATTTAATTGGTAACAATTAAATAAAGTGTGTAAATATGTTATATATTTGCACATGTATAGAATGGATAAAGCTTATGTTAACACATTCCTATTTAAAAACAATAATAAATAATTTCTAATAATTATTTTATAATATAAAAAATGTTATTATTCATTTATAGAATAATATTTTTATTTTATATTATTATCATTTTATTATTATGTATTATATTATAATAAAATAATTATTAAATAAATAACAAATAAAATATAAATTATTTTACAATATAATTCCCTCTTCAGTCTTCACGTTTGTATGCAGAACTTTGTAGGGAGGGTCTCCAGATTTATATTAATCGATTGATCTGTAGACTCAGTTCCCATAACAACAAAATGCAACAAATAACAGTTCAATAAACACTACTTTCATTTTTTAATTTTCATTAATTAGTCACAAGACTATGGATATTGTTTAAACACAACTTAATACTTAAGCATAATATTTAAGGCATCATCAAGCAAGGCTGAAAGCTGTGGTCAGACTGTTATATATGGCATACTCAGTCAAGTTCTTTGTGTTTATTCTGGTGAAGACTTCTCTATTCCTAGCCACAGATACCAGCTCCTTCCGGGAAATTCCTGGACAGACAACAGTCAACTCCGAGATATAATCCCTATATCAGGCCCTCAGGCTGCCCTGGAATCTCGTCCTTCAAGAGACTCGTCAGAAACAATTCCGCAGGTTATACATCTGTGAGATGCCCAACCATCTCAATAGGCTTATCTCAATCTGACCGTGAAGCAGGATTGAAACTCCTCGACCTTATACCTTTAGCCACCACTCAAAGTCTGTGATCATAAGTTAGGATAGGCACATGGACCAAACTCCTGCTTTACAACCTTGACTAGTGTAATGACTGCACAACTGAACCTGAGGCACCTGAGCTCCTCCAATAGGTCTGATCTGAAGACCATGTACTCTACAGTCCTTTCCATATAACTTCTAGTTTATATCTTAATAAAGACATCTCAGCTATTATTAAGTTTAGAATATACGTTTTGAAAGTTTAGCCACTAAATGCTTTCATAAAAATCAATTGCATAAGCTTAAAATCAATGTGCAAAACCTAACACGTTAGAACAATTTTAATAGTAATAAAAACTAAGAATGAATTTTAAATGCTGTTAGTTCTGACCCTCCTGCAGCGTTCAGTTTAAAAAGCAGCAGACCAATTGCAATAACGACTGAAGCAGAGTTGAAAAAAGAAATAAAAGGGAGAAAAAAGTGGAATATTTCACAGTAAAGATATTAAACACCTCGAATGAAAGAACCAATTTATAAAAACAAAAACTTTTTCACTTTGATTTTCAGCTCAGGGTATTAAATTTAGTCTGGGCAGGGAATGTAAATCTGGTGCATTGCTGGTCTTTTCACATAGAGTCAGATTTTTAGGGACGGAAAAAAGGCATGTCGAGTTTTGAAAAAGAACACACCATGCATGCATAGTTTATGTTTTAGATTCTGATTCAAAATCACTAATTGTACATAACTGTAATATTCACATAGTTCTTGCATTGCACTGTACAGTCTGGTTTTATGGTGGGGGTTTGAAGTCATACCTTACATGACACTGGGGGAATATATTACAGGAATATGAAAAGATTGTAATATTAAAGAACAGTCACTTACAGTGTGAGCAATTGTGTTGGCGTAAGTATCAGCAATCCAGGACATCTCCCTCTCACCAGTGCTCATGTCAGGGGCAGGTACGTCAATTCCAGGTCCTGAGGAAATAAAGCCAGTCTAGCACAGAGGTCTACAGCAGATAAATCAGCCCTCATGACTCAGCAGACCATACACTTATGGTTGGCACAAGATAAAAACTAGTTATTTTCCAAATACAAGCAATTAATGAGTGCAGAGGAAATTGTTAGATTTTTAAAAAAACATGTAAAATACAATTTCCAGAAAAAGCTATGGAGTGGAATAGAAAAGCTCATTTGGTTTAACTGAAGAAAGGATGTAAAACACTGAGTTTAGCTGCAGGATTTCTAAGGACAGAATGTTGATGTAAATGTAGAATGTACGAGTAAAGTCCTCAGAGCTTGTTTTGGGTAATACACATACTTCTTATCTGTGCATAATCGGAACAGAGAGCACTCTTTATCAGGGTTGCTCAAATAGAAGTGTGCTTAAAGGTCAACTTAATTTAAAAAATAATAATACAATATACTGAACTTAACCAAGCAAGATCATTTAAACACTCACCAATAAATCCATTTTTGGCAAGCTCAATGGTGAATCTTCTGGTGATTTTCTCCAACTCGTTGTCCTACAGAGCGCCAAATGAGAATTGAACAAATTTAGGACAGATTGTTTTCATTCAATACCTGGCAATAAAAAACACCGTATATTTCAGTGAGATGCATGGTGAGCTCAAAGATGGATTGGCATCCCATCCAAGCTACAATTTCAACTG
>JAUZSV010449571.1:0-17142 GCA_034780495.1 Parotocinclus cesarpintoi | reverse complement strand
TCAAAAGTACATAGAGACCTCTTCTAATTAGTGACCTCTTAGTTTAGCCACACTCACTACCAACAGGTTTATAATGTAAAGCACATAATCATTTAATTTCAAATGGTGGAAGTGAAATGTCCTGAACACCACAGTGACTGTTACTGGGTTCCACCACCCCACCATGTCAGAGATGTCACCATGTTTCAAAGTCAAAGTCCAAAGTAAAGGCTGGCCTGACTTTAACCCCATCATGAGATAAAGTCTACATAGGACATTGGCAAAGCGTGCTCGTCCAGGCCACACCGTTCAGAGGTACATTCAGATAAGCACACATATCAAACAAAGAAATATGCATTTCTTTCAACAAGAATCTCGAGATCTCCTACTAATTTTGCATTAAGGGCCATACTGAAACACACAAACAACTATATGCTTAGGGCTTGGACGTATACCGCAGTGAATACCAGTATGATGCTGTTCCAGGAAATGGATTTTTCATACTATGATAAAAACCAAAAAAAAAATGTGAGAAGACATGCACACAAGACAAAATACATATACACCTTTTCTTCTCCATTTTATATAGTGCGTCATCTTACTGATAGTGGAAAATGGTAGTGGAATGTTAGCTTTTATTGCCCAATAAGAAAAATCCTAGACGGGGCACCAATCCTTCGTAGGGCGCACACACAGTCGGGTACTAAGGGCCACTTTAGAGACAACAATTAACCTAGCATGCATGTCTTTGGACTGTGGGAGGAAACCGGAGTATCCGGAGTAAACCCACACAGACATGGGGAGGATATGCAGACTCTACACAGAAAGAACCAAGGCGCTCCACCTTGGGATTGAACCTGGGGGGACCTTCTTGCTATGAGGCAGCGGTACTACCCATCTAGCCACTGTGCTGCCCAACGATAGTACCAAATTAATACATACGTCAAGCATTTAAAAATTTTACATGCATTGCAAACTATTTTGGGGGAATTGGGTTTTTAGCACACTGGGTAAAACCATTGCCTCACACTTCCACTGATCTAGAGTCAAGCTTCTCAAGTCAACTTCCTGATCTGTGGAGCTTGCATATTCTCTCCATGTTGGTGTGGGTTTTCTCTGGGTACTTGGGTTTCATCCCACATTTCAAATATGTGGTAAGTCAATTGACATGTATAAAGAGTCACAGCACATTTTTGTGTGCACACATGATCTGTGATGGACTGGCCTTTTGTCCAAGTCACATGTTTGTTTGCATGACCTTCTGCTACTTATTTGTACTAAGCTGTAAATGGCATATACGTATAAGCCTGTCCTCACGCAAGTACTCCTATGTCTCCCTACTCCCAGAATATTCTCTCAAACCTACAACTACACTGCTCACAAAAATAGGGTATATGTTATTCCCTATTTTTCATAAGCATTATATTTAAACTGGTTTATATTCATTTTGTGTCTGCGTTTCAGTTGGCTAATATTTTGTGTTGTTCAGAACACGGTCTAGAAGCACATTTCTAGATTCTGTCAAACAACAATATCAGGTCCCTCATACCATACTCTTGTAAAGTGCTGCGGCTTTCACTTAGATAGGGTCGTAGCAGTACATTACTGTATTTTCTACATTATTGTAAATTTTCATAAATAAAAAAAAAGCAATTAATCATAATGTATTATATTTAGGCTTCATACGCATTTACGTATTCTTTGCAGACAGTTGTTTGTGAAAAAAATATTTATTTATTAACTAATTAATGTATTCATTTATTTATGAGTACTTTACAGACACAGAAAGACTACGCAATCTTATGTATATATTATGAATTGTAATGGCTGGTCAATGCCCTCTTTCACAGCACACAGCGTGAATGTTAAAAGCTTCATACCTGTACTGAACTCGTTTCTTTGCTTCACTCCCACATTTATGGTTCAACCTTTTCCCCAATCAGTGATGCGACATAAAGCACTTAACTGTATTACTAATTATGATTTGAAACCAAAACATGGGTCTGAACATGGACATTAGTGGACCCAGTGGATTAGCTAATGCATGCACGATTTGTCAAAAATACCTGTCAAATCTCATTCTCCTCTATATTCAGGAAAATTACACTCTTGACATAGGTATGCAATACAAAATAAATCAATGGGTACTCGTGACAAAATTTAAAAACAGATTACAAAACACCTTATTTGGTCCAAATAATTCTGGCATTGTTTGAGTCTTGAGTGATACATCACAAATCCCATATAGAGCACTGTGTAGTAAAGCAAGGAAGATCCCAGAACAGCATAATATAAATAACTGCAGCTGCAGACACTGAATAACACTGTTATTGTACACATGGCTAAGGAAACAAAGGCTAGTGTCTGATTCTGTCAGCATCCTTCTGCCATAGCTACAATGCTGTAACAAACAAGTTAGGAAGGTTCAATGGCTCCACTGAACTTACTAAAAATGTTTAAATCTTTAAACATTTTCCATAAGCCTTTACATGGCAGCAACATCAATTACATTAACAGAAACAGATACTTAAAGCCCAGCATACCAGGTTCAATCCAGGCTTTCAAGTGTGTGTATGAAAGCGTGTGCCCTATGATAGCTAATTTGTTCTGCTTAAACGACAAACGTTTGGCTATGTATTAAATTACCCTTAAACTTAACAGTTAAAGACAAAATGTACTGTATAATAGAAATTATATTCAACTACAAGCACATAATTCTATGGCAAAAGCAGCTTTACCAGGAGTTGTTATTGAGATCTATCTGTGTAATAACTTATGTCCACACTAGTTAATAGCCCTGTAATAAAAAGAATCCATGAACAGCCCTGCATTCGAGTTGAAAGAACAAAGAATGAAAAGCAGATGTATAAAACTCATAACATATGGGTAAGTGGACACAGTTTGTTTTGCAAAAGCAAGTAAATCGGATGCATGATTAAATGAACAATTAATAGTGCTTGTTTAGCAAGGAAATACAAATGTAGGCTAATAAAAAAGGATGACATTGGTTACACAGTCTAACACTGAATACAGTGGTGTTTGGTATTTTCGGCAAACTGAATACTCAGAACTCACATTTCCTTGTGTTTGTCTTCTGCTAAAATCTGGTCATTTGCCTTCAGCCCATACCTGTTAAAAATAAAATACATAAATATAGGTCATCTAAACAATAATAGAGCATATTAATTTGACAAAATATAGATGTTTGCAAGAAAAATGTTCACTTTGAAAGGTGAAAACCATTAGTTCTTAAGGGTTCATTAAAAGTATTGTTAAATCCTTTGCAGTTCAGACAGTGTGTGAACATCTGTGCCAATGGTCCTCAAAGTGAGGGTGAGAAGGCACAGAATTATGGAAAAAGGAGCACAGCAGGTAATGATTGAAACAATGCATATCGCTTAAAATAAATCTCCTCAATGTGATTTGCCATTTTATTTTGTTGATTCAGTAAGAAGTTGCAGTTTTGTAGGAATTACAAGGTGTAACTTCCAATGAATTCGGAAGCAAAAACATGTATGGGTTGGAATAGTACGGCTCGAAAATAAAAGTATTTAGTTTGAGTACCACTGCTCTGGACTATCTCACATTATGCATCTTAGAATTGTGCTGTGTTCTGTTTACTATGCCATTAAATTAATTTGCATTTTCTAAACACCAGAGGGCAGAAATCAGAAGTCATGCTCCCATGAGAATTTAAAACACCTTTCCTTTAAACCTTTCATTTAATTGCAGGGAAGTGAAGATACATTTTATGCACAGTACACATTATTTTGAATGGTCATTCTTCATAAATAAATCAATGTTTCCACTTAATACATGTTGAAACTACAAGAAAGCATTTTATTTATACTGATTTCCAAATGTGTCATTTTTAAACAAATAATAAAATATCGCCGACTTTTTGTGAGCAGTGTATAATTTGAAACCTACTAGTCATTTATTTTAATTGTAGGGGAATTGTAAGTTTGAGAATTTACATCGTTTAACATGGTTCATACTTCAGAATTAATAAATCAAATCATGGACAGGACAGTGTCAGCGTCCCTGGGTTAACTCCTGTGTGGGGATTGCATGTGAAGGTCAGATGGTAAATCTAATATGAATGAGGTGCTAATGTGGATGAAGTGCTGTGGCAACCCCTAAAGGGAGAAGCCAATAGGGGATTATTTACTGTAAGTGTGAGGTATTGAAATGACACCTGCCTGGTACCTTGCCAGATAAGCCACAGTGTTACTGCTTGTTTCGGTGTCAACGCCATGAATAACCTTTCGGCGTTACTCATGGCAGAAAGTTTAGCATGATACTTGCTTATGTATAACAGTGTATACCAGCAGGGACTTTAATCTTATATTGTCATGGGAGCTCAGGATTTTATAAGCATTTTTTACATTCAGTGCACAGTTTATGTAGTTATAGTATTTTTACTTTTAACTTTTGTATTTTCTACATTTTTTAATTATATCAGTTTTATCGTGTCTTCAGTAAAAATACATGTAACAAGTTGGCAGGGGTTATCCTTTTAAGGTGTACACATTATATTTTACATCAAACTTCTGATGGATGAGGTGGATTTCGATTAATATACCACTGATCTGCCATTTGCTTTTGAGTCATACACTCTTGGGCTCGAAAACACTGTTTGGAACCCGAACATTATTGAGAAAGAGAGAGCTTTGCTTTTCCTCAATATATTCCACAGTGAACATGGAACTGCACATTGTTAATTCAACTGCCTGCGAGAAAGCTCCAGACACTATAGCTGCTGTAACCTGATCTGCTGATTTGGACTCCTCAAAATATATATAAGTGTGTTAATTATATTTATTTTGATTATGATATGGGACAATTCCTGTTGGTACATTTTTTTGTGTGGTGTTCACTTGCTACATCTCATCAAGCCCTTTAATTAATATTCAAGCTCCAATTCCCCATGTGCTGTGCTAGACATATTCCCAGGGCCTTGAACAGTGTTGCTGGAACTTCTTAGACCCCCGCTGAATTTGTCATGTGCAGTCATTTCATGAGCTTAGCGCATGTGTGATTTTTGTGTTTACAATCCATACCCATGGCGTCCAATCTAACAATCGAACGGTGAAGATAACAGGCTATCACTTGTTTTCTACACTCAATTTCCACTGTCTAAATTGGTCCATATGTCTACATGCCCAGACTTTCTCATAAAATTGTTTCATGCTTCAACATACTGAACATTACAATTCGACATACAGTGCTGAGAGAAAAAAAAATTATTTGTCCCCTTACAGATTTATATTGTTTTTGCACGTTGGACTTAAAGGGTTCAAATCAAACAAATTGCAATATCAGACAAAGACAACCTAAGTAAATACGAAAAGCAGTTTAATAGTGATGATTTTTTTTATTAAGGGACAAATGCTATCAAAACCAACCTGGCCCTGTGGAAAAATAATTGCCCACCGATGTCTTAACTGTGATTAATCACATTTTTTTGGAAAGATAATAGAACCTGCCTGACAAAGTAACTTAAAATATCTCAAAAAGCAACATATTATGCCCCGATCTAAAGAAATTCAAGTCAGACGGAGGTCAGATATTCAGATATCAGTCTGGAAAAGGTTACAAATCCACTTCAAAGTTGGGACCGAAGGCAAACCACAGTGAGAGCTATAATCCACAAATGAAAAAGAAAAGAAAAAATGAAAAAAAACACAGAAGTGGTGAACCATCCCAAGGAGTGGCTGGCCTATTGAAATTACTCCAAGAGTGCATCAATGACTCATCCAGTAGGGTACAAAAGAACACATAAGAACATCCAAAGCACTGCTGGCCTCACATGCCTCAGTTAAGGTCAGGTTCATGATTAAACAATAGGAAGGGGAGGGCAAAAGTGGTATCCATGGGAGAGTTCAAAGGCGAAAAGAAAACCCAAAAGGCATGTGACATTTGCCAAAAAACATCTCGATAATCCCAAAGACTGTTGGGAAAAGATTTTGTGGACTGAAAGATAAGAATGGAACTGTCCTGTTACATCAGGCATAAACAGAGGGCTACTTTGCTGCTTCAGGACCTAGACCGCTTGCTGTAATTGATGGAGCCATGAATTCTGTTCTCTACCAGAAAATCCTGAAGGAGATTGTTCACCCCTCAGTTTGTGGGTTGTACAAGCGTACTTGGGTGATGCAGCAGGACAATGACCTGAAACTCACTAACAAGCCCACCTTTGAAAGCCTAAAAAAGAAGGTTTGAGTGGCCTAGTAAAAGCCCAGACTTAAAACCAATTGAGATGCTGTGGCATGACTTTATACGGTTATGCTTGAAAACTAAAGCAAAAAACTGTACAATTCTGCAAAAAAAGTGGGCCAAAATTCTTCCAAAGGAATATAAAAGACTCATTGCCATTTATCACAAACTGAGTGCAGTTGTTGCTGCCAAGGGTGGCACAACCAGCTATTAGGTTTAGGGGGCAATTACCTTTTTACTTAAGACCTGGTTGGTTTTGATAGCTTTTTCCCTTAATAAATGAAATTATTCTTATGAAAACTGCTGATTGTAAGGATTCTTTGAAAAACATTTTTTTCAAAACGCATACCTATTGCTTTAGAATTAAAGAAAACTCTGATCAAGATCTGATTAAGACACAAATAACTGTTTACATTTCAAAAGGCCTCAAGTAGCTAAATACCATCTTTGTCATTTTGCTTAACAAACAAATAAATAAATAAAAATATCACATAGATGGAACACCTCAGCGTAGCTCCCCTTCCATTTAATTTTAATGCAGTAAATTCCCTCAAGCAGACCAAGAGAAATCAAACAAAAGCCAGTGCTACAAAATGCCTAAATCAATATGAAGCACTTCAAATATGAATTATTCAAAGAATTCCAGAATGTGCCTCAGTGCATGTTATCAATTTTGTGAGAGTAAATAGGAATCTTTTCCAGTTTACTGAACAATATAGAGTTTAAGGTTACACAGCATTCGTTCAGTTAGTTGTTACTTTATATCTAATGTAAAGTTTTTGTGAAACTGGCTTATGGTGCCTTTCCGCTGCAGCTAGCTAATCTATACCACTGACCAAACATTCACATAATTTTTAACTAAATCAAATGGAAATCATTAGAGCAAAGTTTGAGTTTAGTCTTCCATAGCAACTGAACATTTACCAGGGTCGGTTGCAAACGGGAGTACAAATAATAAATGGAGGACTAACTCAAGTTGTGTCCAAGTACATCAATTATGCAAGTCTATGGCATACCAAACCAAGGAAAGGGATGTTTTCAATCATTTCAATTCCATGTCCAAATTTATTATACACAAAATTAAGTTTAATGGAGCTAAGGTGGCAGCCTAATATGCTAGCCAACAGCTGCAGAAACCTGGGTTTGAGTCCCACCGTTGACAGGCATCACATTCAGACAAGACTGTCCGTGTCAGAGAGAGAATCTGGTCAGGGAGCAACATCAACGCTGTGACATCAACCCCTACAGACCAGGGCATGATTGCATCTGCTCACTACATAGTCTAGACATAGGTGCGAAAGCACCTGCAACCCCTAACAGATGAAGCAGGGTTTAAAAATGTGGAGAATATTGTTTAAACAAACACACCATGTACACTCAAAAGATGGCATATAGATTCTTTACTTTTAGGTTCTTTACTTTGTACTTTTCTACAACGATTATAACCCCCACAGATCAGGTACTATTTAAATGATGGATCATTCTCAGCACTGCACTAAGAATGATATTGTGGTGGTGTGTTATTATGTGCGTTTGTGCTGATATGACTGGATCAGATTGGGGAGGGTTTAGACACCCATGTCACTCCTGGGCTGAACATATTCCACCTACCAAAAAAAGTCTATTCACCAGCATCCTGTGAGCACCGATGAAGGATTAGAGGATGACTAACACAAACTGTGCTACTGTCTCTGACTGTACATCTCAACAGTGGAGCAACATGGTAGATGGATCCAAGACAGTGCACAGTGAGTGAACACAGTGCTCAAAATTCCAGCAGCACTGCTGTGCATGATCCAATCATATCAGTAAAACACACACTAACATACCAACCATGTCAGTGTCACTGCAGTGTCGAGAATGATCCACCACCCAAATAGTACCTGACCTGTGCGGGTCCTGCTGGGGTCCTAAACATTACAGAACAGATTGATTCAACACCTTCTTTAGAGATTAGTAAACGTACACTCATTCCCAAACAAACAAAAAGCCCCAATGATTCATTGAGTGGTTAACAGTTTTTTTTTTTATCCCCCAATCAGCATACACAAGCCACACCTCTTCCCTCTAAAAACACTCATACTAACAACAAGGCACTTGTAATTACAGATAAGGCCAACATGTCATTTTAATAGTTTTTGTGAACTATAATATATATGCTCAAACAATTAAATGTATATACGTATTAATCTTGGAAGACCTTATTGAAATGATGCACTTACTTGTCCAGAAAATCCTTGTCCACCACAGCACAGATGTCCAGTAGGGGATTTCCCATGCCAAAAAGAGCATTCTGACTGCAAGGAGATACACATGACTTCAGTTAGATCGGTTATACAGACAGTTTAATTAGAATCAGTGACACAGATATGCACATTTGGGAAACTATTAAAGTTGTATGAACAGTAAAAAAAAAAACAATTATCTCGTGAAACAGCTCAAATGTTCTATTAAACCAACAGTTTTTTGTGAAAATGAGAAGATTTTCCTGGTTATGATGAGAGAAGCCAGAACAGGTCAACTGACGAAGAGGGGAAAGAAAAATGTATTGGAGGCAAATTACAGGGGAAGGGCGAAAACAAATTCCAGGTGTGGTAAAGTTGTTAGGACCCTGGAATACTGTAATTAGTAGTAATTAAGTAAGGGAGAGTTCACAAGGATGTGAAGACTTGAAATATAGCCTTAGTTACCTAAAGCAAAGGAAATAAATTGGTAGTGAGAAATTAATTGGATCTAGATGGGTGGGGAAGGTCAGCAAAAAACGATTGTCCTGTTGTCCAGCAGTTCTTTTTGTAAGGTACGTTGGTCCAGAATAATGCAGCATTCATTAATGTTTGAGTGGTTAAATTTATATTGGCTACCTTTTAATGCATTTCTTAAAGGTTACATCAGCATCTATGTCTATTTATGACAAGAGGAAGGAATCTAAAACACTGATAATTTAAAGTAACCAGTTAAACAAATGCCTTTGAAATCTGGAAACTGGTGTAAACCTAAGCAGACATAAGGTCATTCATAGTCCATACAGGTAGAATTCAAATTAGGCTTGAATCAGTTATCTCTGCACACTGACCACACTAACCACTTGTTGCATGGTGCAGTTACTTACAAAGTCATGATATCTAGTCTCAAATTATGTTGGAACCCAACCATTTTCAAAGATCGCGGGTTTTAGACAAGCATTTGTTTGTTTTTTCTTTGAATTATTCTTCATTGGTTTCATTCATATGCTTAAACAGTAGAACACCAAAGTAATTAATAATAAATGTAAATTATTATGCAATTGACCATTCCCAGTGTATGTTACTGCAACTACTTTACTTCTTTTTGGAATTCACTAACCCTACAAGCTTACACAAGCTGAAATACATTTTTACAAAATGAGAATGAAGAACCACTGGAATGTTGGGTGCAACAGGATGCAACAGAACATAACGAAAGAGAATGCAGATGTTTTCTTATTTAATATAAAACAAGCTAGTCAGGCCAGTTTAAAATGAATTAAACTAGAAGAGACTGGTTATCAGTAAATCATTAGAAACTCTAGGTCAGTGACTCTTTTAGTCTGCTCAATTGTGAAAGTGCACTGGAGTCACCAGGACACGAAGAAATGCTGATTCAGCTTAACTTTCAAATCACTTGGTCTGTAACAGTGTTTAAGTAAGTGTTACTTGTCAAATTAAAGGTTGTTTGAATGTCCAGACTTGGGGTTTCCCCAGGAGAACACTACCCGCACTCTTGGCACTAGTCTGTCTTTGTCCTACAGTGCCTCCTGGTGCGATCACTTCCTCATGATGGAAAAGTAGAAAAAAAAAATTAATAGTTTAGAGTGCAAGTTTTCACATGCCCATTGTAGATCATTTGTCAGTGGATAGGGATTAGTATGAGAAACTGTGACGATTCTGACTGTTCTAGGGAGCCCCTTATGCTCTCCTGCATTGATAAGCCTTGGGTGCTTACACTGTCTCTGGTTTGTCCCTCTTCGGGTCACTGCCAGTAGGCACCCACTATTGCTAAAAGGAAGGACCTCATAAGCCTTCTTGTTTAGTTGACCCGGTCAACTGGCCATAAAAATGTCTCTTGTTAAAGTATCAGGTCAAATACAAATACAAGAACCAACTGTTCACTTACTGTCTTCTATATCGCAGAGCTTCAGATCATTTGTAAAGTAAATACATGAAATTGGAACAAACATCTTTAATCATCCCAACAGATCCAGAACAACACATGCAGTTCTGAACTACTTGGACCTCCAGATTAAGTAACCAACACCCCACAAGGCTGAAAGACCAGGCGTTATGGGAAATGACTGCATTTGAACAGATGTGTCTATGCAGGGAGATTCATAGACAGGGTATTAGAGCAGATGTTGAGCATGGACACTGAAGTGTAACTCTGACCTGCTTGCGTTATTTATCTCTTTTTTTTTCTTTTTTTTTTAATCTAAGAATTAAAAGTGCAGAAGTTTTGAAGGGACAAAAAACATACAAAAATGCAGCATCACTCCAAGCAAATCATTCTGACAGAACCCAGTTACCAGAACCCAGTCTATCATGAAAAGACAACATTGAAATTACAAAATTAACACGGACCCTTACCTGGCCATGCTGTTGCTTTCAGGTAATGCTGCAGACTCTAAAGCACAGGCCAAAATATGCTGTTTTAAATATACACCAGCTATGGCAGTGTGAGCACTCTGTCAATATTGCACTAAGAAAACAGAGGTGCTCTTCCTCCTGCAGCTTAGTGGCTGATGAAAATGGGGGAGGGCTTATGCAAAATTCTAACAAGACAGCTTTAAGTTTGCCCATGCTGGGTTTGCACTTTGGTCCAAAAACTGAGGAATGTTGGATTTGTTCTTAACAACGGTACGTTTTCAGTTGCACGAGTTCAGCTCTGGCTGCCAAACTGAACATGTACAATTCCAGACATTATTAATGGAGCCACATTTTAAATAAATGCCTGCCCTAAACACTTATCCGCTTATTATGCATTACTCTGTTGTTTTTCTCTCTAGACAAAATGACTGTAGTTGTACGTGTATGGGTTGGTCTGTTAGTGAAAGCAGCCTGTAAATGCCTGTCAGTTCTCACAGATAGCCAAGTCTTAGGACACAGCTGTGACACTGACCCAGTGTAATGGAGGACACTGAGCTGAAGCTTGGACCACATCCAGTAACGCGTACTATCATAGTATGCACCGAACTACCAATCGGCGTATGTACATACTATTTAGGGTGCTAGTATAAGTAGCACATTGTCAGTCTGATTTATAAACAGATCTCTAGCCAGATTCCTAAAGCCTGAAGGTCAGGGGGGTAATTGTACAAAAACACGTGCAGTTATTATACTATTAGTTACAGTAACCAAATGGCAAAATAATCAGCCTACTAATAAATGAAGTATATGCAAACAATGCAAATTAAATGTGACGAGCAGATGCAAAATATATACATATTTTGTTCAACAAAAAAAGAGCAACTGGCAAGTAAAATGTATTAAATACAGTTAAGCACCATTTAACCAACCAATCAGTCCATGTGCTTTAATATCCAAAAATTCTTAACATTATAGCAATAAGTAGGAAACCCCAGACATTGCAGATGTAAACATCTGGACAAATGTTAGTGTTTGCATGTTTATATATAATACCATCAGAATAATTTATGATATTCTTTGATGTTTCTTACTTATTTTCATGAATACTGAGTTACAGTGGTACCTCAGTTTTTGACCACCTCTAACCTCGACTCATTTTGACCAGAAAACGTGTCTTGCTCTGTACTCTGTGTACTTGCTTAAACTTGTACGAGCCGAACCGCATGATTCATTTAAGTACAAATTTAAATCAGCCATTGTTCAGTGAAGATCTCTGCTACTTTTCTTTATTTTTATATCTACATTACTGTGTTCTTGGTGCAAAAACGTCTCCATTGGTCCCAAAAACGGGTGTACTGACTGCCAACCAAAGGGAAACTTAATGCTTCAGAACACAGGTGACATAGAGCAATAGTAGTACTCCAAGAGAGCAATTGTTTTGCTTTTACTTTTCCCTTTCAACCCAGTACTCACTAAATTATGTTCGATTATTCCAACACTTTTTTTGTTTTCGACATTAACTTACTTAATCATAAAATTTCTTGATGCTCGTCATTCTCAGCTCTCATTCTGGAATTAGCAACGAGAACCCACTTGCACAATTAGGAACTAATTAGGAACATATTTGTCCCACACTTATAAATGGATGGCAAATGCAATTGAAACAACCTACAATCCTGAAAGGTTTAAAATAAAGTGTTGCAGGAAAAAATGCCTTAAGTGTTTCTTTCTTAACCCTTTCAGGATTGTAGGTTGTTTTAATTACAATTGGGGTCCATTTAAGTGTAGGACATATGTCTCTTGGTCCTCAAATGGTTTGCTACTTGGTTTTAACACTCAGAAGTTAATTATTTCCCAAGAACAGCATTGCCATAGTGTTTTTAAACAGCCGCACAAGAACAACATACTCAAATACAGTTTAGCCACATTTAATGATGTGGAACGTCTGCAATTTAAGTTCATTATGTACCTTAAACTTCATTATAGCAGCAGTGGATCACTAACTAACAAGCTTCTTTCTTATTTACTCTAATCATGCAAAAAAAATCCTACATGTTTTAGTGATTCTACTCACACTTGGTGACCAATACAAGAACATCCATACGCCTGCACCTGCTTCAGAGCTGGTCTGTAGAGCTCCGGACTCACAAGATACACAATGAAAGAAAGCAGTGGTAGCATAGCAGTTGAGCTACTGGATTACTGACAGGAAGATGCTGCCATTTGGGGCAAATATGCAAGGCCTTTAACCCTCCATTGCTTGGATTGTACTTTGTAAGACCATAACAGCTAAAGGTTGCTGTGGATAAGAGCACCTGCAAAATACTGAAACATGACCATAAGACCATACTGGACAATGGAGGGGAAACACTGAGATAAGCCACAAATTATATAATTGCCATAATGTTTAACTAAGTACCAGATAAACAGAGGTTACATTTCGCATAAGATACACACATACACTATCACCATTCTGCACAGAGCACTTGTCAAGTAATTCCGCATATTATGCCAATAATTCTTTCACAGGCCATATTAAGTTGCTTTTTCTTTATTTACCAACTACCTTGGTAAACAAAACCTTGGGAACACAAAAAATAGGCAGCACCTACATATTATCAGATGTTCAAACAGAGGAGGGTATTTTGGCTTGGCAGTTCCATTTTATAATGACTTGATGGAAATTTGCCTTCTACTGTCTTTTGTGTGTAGGGTACAATATATATTGTATGTAATCATATGGCAAAAAACATAAGCTCTTGAAAGCAGCACCATTTCATTACACTCTGGACCTTCATAGGTATGCGTACCACCTTATACAGGTCTTAGCCTGTCTATTATGTCTATGGCCACAATGGTGCCAAGCAAGTGGTCAAACACTGAACCAGAATTCTCTAAAATCTTGTTTAAGGACCAAAATAATCGAGCACAGAGCTGAGCAGAGATACCACTGTACTTGTAGACCAATTTTTTACAATATTAAAATCTATCCCATGGGTTATTATTTGGAATGTACATGATGTGTATTCGTGTGTGTATATGCAAATAACACAGCAATGAATTAGCTGATAATGAGCAACTGCCCAAGTGGGCTTTAAGTGATATTTGACCTGTATTGTAGTTGAAATTCTCTGGATTGGAGTTAAGATCAGTGACCTTAGATGGAATTTTGTATTTAAATCCAAGAGTGTGGCTTTTAGAAGGTGACACTAATCAAGTAATGTTCATGAGATTGTCCAGGGTTTCTCAGCACCTCTAATTAGATTTTAACTATTTAAAAGACATTGGTGCCAGATAGGGTGACTTGAACATTTTCCTAAATGCTGGATTTCCTTGGATTTCACACAAAACAGTCTCTAGAGTCTGCTAAAAATTGTGCAATAGAAAAAAAAAAAACATCCAGTCTAACATGAAACTTGTTGATAAGATAGGTAAACAGAACAGCCAGACAGGTTTAAGCTGACAGAATGGCTATAAGAACACTGATAATCAATCTGTGCTGTTTTTATTAGCAGAAAAAGAATGCACAGTATGTCAAACTGTGCAAAAACTGCAGAAGAATATGTTGTGTTCCGGCTACCCAAACTAGACAAGAAAAGCATAGCCTGATCTGAAGTAATTCAGTTTCCACCAAGATACATGGATGGTAGAGTTAAAATTTGGTGCCAAAGCACGAATCCATGTACAAAACCATGTGTCCAGAGAGCACTTTAACATCCATTAATAACAAACACTAAAGACTTATCACAGCCTATTTGAGTAATATTGCTGACCATGTGCATCACATCATGGTTACAATTTACCCATCTCCTAAGGCCTACTTCTGGCATGATCCTGCATCATAACCCAAAGCACTAGTCTTCTCAACCTGGTTTCCCGACAGTGAGTTCCCTTCCGAACACAGGCCTTCCCAATGGATCAGAGTCCAATAACACATTTTTGGGATGTGGCAGAGCAGGAGATATGCAACATTATGTGCACCTGAAAAACATGCAGGAATTGGTCATGCAAATATAGTATGTCACCATGAAGCAGAATTTCGAAAGTCATGTTTCTAAACCTTGTGGAAAACATTCCACAAAGAACACAGGTTGTTTCAAGAGCAAACTGATGCCCAACTCCCTTTGTTATTGCAAATGTGTGTTATGTATACACATACTGTATATGCTCATAACAATTACGGGATATTTCCAATTGAATATGAAGCGCTTTAAATAACAAACATTTTATTTTATTTCATTAAACAAGTTCATTAAAAAAGCAAAACAATAGTCAAAGAAAGTTATTTGATTATGCAAATAACATGCAAAACATGGTACAATACATACAGTTATTGTGATTTAGTAGCAAGTGATATATTCATGAGGGTAAACAGAAACCTGTCAAACTGGATGATAGTGCCACATATTTACTGTCAAAACACACTGACAGGATCAGATTGTCCAGCAGTTCTTGTGGGATCATCTTCATATTCATTTTGAATTATTCCCAATTTTTTCGTGAACAGAATATTTGCTCAAGCTGTGTCGCTCTGAATAGAATTCAACTTTAGTACGTTTACTATTTCGTTGTGTAGTTCAGCTTTCTGCCATATTATGAGTTGCTATGACAGAACAACATCTGACATTTTAAAACAACCTGTAAATGACCATCTGAGGTGTTTAGACTAAAAATTAAAATATACAGCACTACAGGTACAGGCAATGATTCTTACACACTTGAAGGATATTTCAGTAACTGTGTCCAAACTTGTTACAGGTACTGTATGTATAAAATGTCGTTAAACTCTAAGCAATCGCAAAGTTACATCTTATCTCAGAATGCCAGTCAGTAATAAAGTAGCACGTGTCTAACCCAATTCCAATCTCACAGGCAACTTAAATAAGGGGATTAATAATTGTAGAAACTTTAGGCGGACACAGTGCACTGCATGTGTGCAGCTTTAATGGGACTTTCCCACCAAAACAATTTAGTGAGATATCTGCATAACTTTAGAAGAGCAGAGCAACACAAATGACTGTCAAACTACCAAAAAACAAAGGCTACAAACAATACAACACAATAACAGACGAATCAACAAACAGTGACAAACAGAAGAAAAATAAGGAACATTTCAGTCATGCTCGTTTCATTTAAAGCATGGCTGCACAGAACAGAATTTTAACCCCGCATGACTGCCTACATGCATCCAAACAGCTGCATACACATGTTCCTCCACTACACAAATAAACACGCTCACCTTAAAGTCTTCTCTTCAAGTTTGATCTTCTTGCTTTTGGGTTCCCCTGTGGCCATCGTTCACTACCCGCCAAGTTACAAGACACGTCCAAACCACCTCGCTTTAACGAACGTGAATGAAATATAGCGGCAGTAACCGCGATGATATGGGCTTGATCCTAAATGCTTTGCTGTATGCTACCTAAGTGCACTACATGCGGTTCAGGTTAATAAACATTACTCACTTTATAGTGCACTTTGTCTAGAATAGCAAGCTTGTTTGGGACTAGACCGTTATAAAACAGCGACAGAAAGCTGCCTTCTCCAGTGCCAGAGCAGAAACAACCTGGGAGGAGTTATGAAACTTAACAAAACTACACAGTGTTCGTAAATATTGTTGGGACTCGCTTAAATGCAGACTTGCCACGGCGTTTACTAGCTATGAATGTATTTATTTAGTCTCGTTTCGGCTTTGTTTTTTACGATTATTAAAAAAGGCACATTAGAAGATAGCTAGTTTGAAAATTAAACCCTAGAAAGTTGTCACTCCTCCTGGGCTGCCAACGTTTACTCCAGGTACTTTTAACAAGGCAAGAAAAAGGTATCAACTTATTCTTTTTAACATTTATTATTTATGTGATTGCAGTTGATTATGGTATATGTTTTAGTTTAGTTCAAAGAACGGGATTAGAATTAATAACAGTGATACCGGCAGGACACCTTTATGAGTACAAATCTATAAGTACAGTTTAGTAGGCAGTATGCGTAAGGTTTAGTTTAATTTATTTTTTTGTAAACTATGTGTATGGTTGTAGCTTAGTTGTACTTATCGACATAAACCTTCAGAAAGCAGTTTGTTCCGTGTGTTTATCTATTTCCTTGAAATCAGTAACATTATTTTTACATTTTTTTTTATTATACACTGGCAGTTAAAGTCCTCACATCACGCGGATATATTTTTATAAAGCTATGCTTATCATTTAAAGCAGTTTCTTGCCTTCCTTTTTTGTAAAGCGCTTTCTCCAAGAGATGCTTATAGTTTTAGTTCTTCGCTGAAACACACACACACACACACACACACACACACACACACACACACACACACACACACACACACACACACACACAC
>JAUZSV010449463.1:0-17154 GCA_034780495.1 Parotocinclus cesarpintoi | reverse complement strand
TCCTCAGAAATGTGTTATATATGGTCACTATATTATGATAAAGCAAAACAAATTTAAAGGTGGCCTAAGACTTTTGCACACTACTGTGTGTGTAATATAAATATACATATAAATATATACACACTCACACACAATTTGCATACATACATACATATATTGCACACACACACACACACACACACACACATATACATACATACATATATATATATATATATATATAGACTGCTCACAAAAATTAAAGGATACTTACTAGCAACAAAATGTAATATGGCCTAATTTTGTGAGCAGTGAATATAGACAAAAGTCAGTGTAGACCATAGAAGCGTTATTTTTTTAAATACTATTTATATAGTATATATCTTGAGGACTATGTTTGTGTTTTGCCACTATTATAGAGTAATAACATGATTTAAGAGTTTAAAGTCCTTTGACTTGTATTACTAATCTCTGTAACAGCATCTGCATGTATAATTTACTTTAGCAATAAAAGTATATAGAGGTTGAGGAACTAATCTGTCATTTCACATTTGATCTCCCATTTTTACATTAAGGGGACTAGTTAAAGGTGCCCCTACACCACTGTAGCCAATTCACATACAGGTACAGATACTGCAGCTTTAGCCATGTGCCAATACAGATAGTATCAATCCTGCTCATTTGTTTTACTCTTGAACAAACAGAAGCACTTGGAGATAAACTTTTCACTCACACCGAGAACAAACAAATACTTGCCCGGAATATAATCCACAACAACACTTGGTTATGAAAGACTGCCACCCTTTATGCAAACACTACACCGCACTTATGTTTTACACTTGAGCACCTTCTCAAAACACCCATCACACATCCCATGCAAATGAACTTCAATCAATATCCCATTCCAGTCCATTCACACCCATCCCTGTGCTTAAAAACCCAGTGGAGAGAGACGGACGAATAATCCAAGTCTCACAACAAAGCAAAATGTAGTTAAATGTCAAGTTCGTTTGGTGTCGCCACCCATTTCCAAGCCATTTAGTGCTTTTTTGCTTACAGCAATCGTTTCCCTTATTTCTTTTAAGCAAAAAAAGAAAAACGTCCTTTGACAATTCCTCCCTGAATGTTTGTGTGATATGCCTATATCTATCCTAATCCTAATCGAACCCCCCAAAAGTCCCATTCTGCATTTAAGGAGTTACAACAGATGACAAATGATCATGTAAAGCAGCCCCATGAAATCTGAGGGTTCAGTTCTCCACAATTTATTTTTAAAATAATTAAATACCAGTTACCATGGGCCTTCTGGGCCAGAGCACTGGCTCCATGAGGGGAACCTACACTAGATTTGTGGTAACTTATAATTCAACTTATTTACCATTTTTTGTTTACTTTTTGTAAACATTTTGTGCAGTATTGGTTACTGGTCATTTCCATTTCCAAAGTTTTTTCTATACGATATAGCCAAAAGTTTGTGGACAGGTACTGGAATACTGGGTACTGGAATTAGTACAGGGTTTGCCTCCACCTTTGCCATGACAACAGCCTTAGTAGTTCTAAAAGGGTGTGAGGTCAGGTTCGACTTGTGATGTTGGACAATAAGCCCTGGCTCATTTCTGGGTATCAGTACGGCCTGTTCTACTGCGCGGGTGTCAATAGAAAAACAGAAATGTATGCTTTAAATTATGAATATGTTACTAGTGAGTGATGCTGAGCTCAATAAGTAGAAGCGGTGTCCACCAGAGACGGGCACTCGAGTGAGCACTTAAGTCGCCTAGAAAAAGACTTCAGACTTGACTTGAAACTCGTCCCTAATGACTCTCGACTCGGACTCGTCCAAAACGACTCGTGAACATTAAGAGTCAGTCCGTTATCTAGGCACTGTGTGCGAAAGTTAAAAAATACTTTACTTTTATTTAGGTGATTTGGGACGCAGCCCCTTGTCTCGTGACGTATCACAACATCCACTTATCGCGAGCGGGAAATCGAAGAGAAGCGCCAAATGTAAGCAAACGAGGGTAGCATGGCTTCGGCTGGAGTTTTGTACGGGGAATTTAAAATTCTTGGATATAACCAAAGGGAGTTTGGTTATAATGTTTTAAAATGTTTAAGAAAGCTTAAGAACCAAAAAAAACCCAAAAAAAAACGTTGGTTTTTTTTAGTACAAAATAGCTGTGTATTATTAATCATACACTTTAATATGTTGTATTGACTTGAGACTTGACTCGGACTCTAGCCTAATGACTTGGACTTGTATTTTGCGACTTATGAGCTCTGTTGTCCACAAACTTTTGCCTATATAGCGCATATTTGTATCTCGCTAACAATGGATTAACGGCACAACAAAACAGTGTAATTTTAATACTCAGTGAGTAGCCAATATAGCGCTACAGAATCGAACACGTGTATAAAAATCTAGGAAGATTAAAATATTCTCTTACACCGAATCATTTTTTGAGAAACACGGCGTTTTCTCAAGCGCTCCATCATCAGCTGTCTAAGCACAAAATGTCTTTGAAGCTGTAGGAGGTAAAACCAGTTTGCATTCAAAATCCGGCTTTGTTTAAGGCAAAACAGTCATGCCATGAGGATTGAGACAGTAAAGATTTCATTAACTTTGTTACATCTACGGCAGCAACCACCAATATTGACACTGGTGTCATTAATTTTATAATGGTAGGCTTGCAGTCGAGAAAGCGCAGCTTTATTTACCTTAGTGGTTAAGCAAGATTATGAAGATGATTAATTCTATTCACTTGCTGAACATCAGGTTTTAGGTCTGGGATTGTGAGCAATAACAATCCTTTCCTTGTAATTAGATGATGGGGGAAGGGGAACCGGGGGGGGGGGGGGGGTAGTTGAGTAAGAGAGGGCCTCGGACGGTGTCACACTGGGAGCGTCTCACTCCACTGAGCCGACGGGTCACGGCAAGAATTCTCGAGGTCAGCGCAGATTTGTCCACCTGCTTGCATGCCTATTGAATTATTGACCCGCGAACATGAAAACTGTGCTCGGAAAGGCTTACGGTTTGAACAAGTTGTACGTTAAATTTACTTTTTCCGTCCCGCTCCTGTTAAGTGAGCTCGGCTTGAATTCGGGTTAATCGCTTTGATGTCTGAAAAAGACTACACAATTCGTAGCTATTCTAATCCACTTGTAACCTCTTACTGACATTTACAAGGCAGCCAAGCCAACTTATTGGAGCTTTTAGAACGATTCGCTTTGGCAGAGAATGTTATCCAAGGAATTTTTAAATGCTACTCTGTTACCCCGGAATAGATCTGAGCTAGATGGCTTGCCCAACCGTGAGGACTATTGGTTTAATGTTTAATGTTCTGGACTACTAATTGGAAGGTTGGTCTTCAAATCCAACTCTGCCAGGCGGCCAAAAATGCTTGTGTATTTTAGTCGCATCATGCTGACGTTACCATTTCATGCAATATATCTAACTTGTGTACAAAGCATAACATTCTTTAAGCATTGATTTTTTTTTAAGCACAAACTCCAATATGAGCTTAACTTAGCATTTTCGTTATCTTGTGAAAATCCAATAAATCAAGAATTTTACCAGACCAAACCCTTTAGTTAATAATTCTGCTCCTAACACTGCTCCATATATGCCTAGTAGAAGGTAAAGTCAGTGATTAAGGCACTATTTTGGACACAACCTGTAACTGGGTGCCTTAGTTAACAGTTAACTAAACTGCAAAACAAAATTATTGTGGAAAGACAAGTAACGAAAATGAGTTTGACAAAAAAGATCAGCGTCGTTACAGCATTAATAAGAGGGTTATGTTTAACAAAATAAATGACATATCAGGTCTAATATTACGGTTTGCTATTATTATTATTATTATTATTATTATTATTATACACTTAAGCCTTTAAACAGAACTGAGCCAAAACACACCAAAGAAAAAAACTAAGAAAATCAAGTAATGCTGAATGGTGTGAACTTTCCTCAACTCCATTATGCCTTTATGGCGGCACCGGTAGAAAGAAAGCCAAGCTATTCGTAAGATTGGACTGTGGTAGCCTAGCGGTTAAGGTTAAGGTACTGGACTCTGGACCAGAAGGTCCAGGGTTCAAATCCCACCTCTGCCACAGTTGGTTCCCTGAGCAAGGTCCTTAACCTACAATTGCTTGGATTGTAGGATTAAATGAATTGTATGTCGCTCTGGATAAGGGCGTCTGCTAAATGATATAAATGTAAATAAATGTAAATTTAATCCGGACCAGCAGAATCTGTTCAAACTTCCAGAGCACACGCCTGTCATCCCAGCAGAAGTAGGAACACATTCTGAAATGTCGGTCCTGCTCTGTGAGATTTAACTTTTCAATCAAATGTTACCCTGGTTATATGATTTCTAAGAGAAATGCTGTATTGAATTTGAGAAGACATGGTAAACAAAAGCTTTTTCACTAGTCGTCTCAGAGCTTCGGGCCCTGGTTTCTAAATACGCAGGTAGCGCCTGATTTACGATGTTCCGGGTCACAACAGGGACTACCTACATCCTCTAAGAGTTAAATTAAACACTGGTAAGTACTCGCTCACAAAAAATTGGGGAAATAGTTCATCATTTATGTAAGCCGTGCATTCAAATACTGTCAAATTTTGGAAAAAGCAAAAGCAAGCTTGATTTGTTCTAAACTACCGGTACTGTATTATATTAAAACTGTACACTTTTATACTAGATCTGAAGTCCTGTATGGGATTAACCTTGTATGCAGGTCGACAGTCAGGGCTTAGCATGCGCTACAACTCCCTGGGAAAACAGACAATGAAAACAAGCACGGCTAGAGCCCACTGAGAGGAAAGCTACATAAACCTAAAAGTATTAGCCCTGTCACAGATGAAAGTCAGAACTGAAAAAGAAATCCCACAATCCAAAAAACAGAAACCAGTTTGCATTTGTGGTCGATTATCTAATTTCTATTATTTATCTGTGAAACATTATTGGGTTCAACAATACTGCTCACAAAAATGAAGGGATATTTGATTTATAATATTTCCTTTTGACCTTAATTTCAGTGAGCAGCGTTGTTCAGGTTAAGGACCTGGATTGCAAAATCTTGTTACAGTATTAGGCTGTTGTGTTAGCGCATTTTTAACTCCTGTGACGTTCTTGTGAACCTCTAATTTGCACAGTCAGTGTCATGGAAACAGCACCAACTGAAAAACTGTTCCATTTCTAATGGCACTTAGGATATTGCTCTTAGATTATATGCTAATGCTCACCATTCTTGGGAATTTGTATAAAACGGCAAGGCATTTTCTTAGAATGGTTTTACTGTGAAACACGAGGTCACCATATAGACAAATTAAGTACATTTTTTCATGGAGAGCTCAGAAAAAAAAAAAAGCCATGCAAATGTCTACCCCACAGCCTAGTGGGGGCAGTTAATGAAAAAAATACAACAGCAAAACCGGCTTTTTTTTTTTTTTAGTCCCCACATGGTTAACGCCAGGACAAGTCACACTGAGGAACTGTAACCCAGTCAGCCAGAAATCCTAACGTGGGTCACGTCCTCCAGCTGAGGAAACCTCATGTTGAAGAATGATACCTTCCAAGAGCGAGAAAGGGAACGAGAGAGAGAGAGAGAGAAAAAAGAAAAAAAAAGGGAAGGTAGAAGGAGAGCGATGATCTCATTTGAACTATAAATATGTCCCAGGCATCCAAAACAGAAACATGGACTTGTGCCAGGCACAAAAAGTTGGGCTTGGATTTCTGCCACACAGCACCTCTGCAGCAGCCCCCGCTCACAAGCCTGGCTGCTTTGTCATCCAAATAAGAGCACAGCGAAAAGTAACTAGTGTCAGCTTGAGAATTATTGGCACCCTTGTGAGTGGGTAAATAACGCTAGGAAAAAAAGGGTCTTTGTGGTTAAATCTCATACTGACGATGGAAGTTTAATTGAATAAAATGAAAAATGACTATTTTATCACGCAGAGGTGGCAATCATGCCTCAAGGGTTCAAATATGCCTCAACACAATCAACTGTGTCCCAACCTGGCCAGAAGGCACCACTGGGACTGGAACATGGGTCAGGTAATGTATAAATATGATGTAAACCAGAGCCAAATTTACTGGTATGTAAACAGCAAACTACAGGTAGTTCTTGATTTATGATGTGGACATTAAGACAAATAAATCAGTTCACTTTCCCGCTAACCAGGAGGTCTATATATACACATATACATGGATATTTAATGATGGGACATTTCATTTAGATTACTACAAGTATATACTACAAGTTCCTCAGCTGACTGAGAGAAGGTATCATATTGTGGATCGCTTACCTGGGTAAATTCAGACCCAAATATCCTAAGATAGACCACTATAAATGGGGCGTTCCTGCATAATTTGTGGATTCTCAGAATGACAAAAACCTGCCAACTGCCAGGTATGGTGGAGGACCATTTTACCTCCAAAGGTTCCAAGAATTTTGTTAGTATTGTACCAGGATTGCAAATCAAAATACAATTAAAAAACACTAGGCTGTGGTTGGATCATCCAGGAGGATAACGATCTACTGGTATCCAAATATATACAAATATGATTTAAGTACCACCCTTTTGACATGGTGCACTACAAAAAGACTGCACAATGCACCACATGTACCGACTACGAATTAGAATCCGCTCCTGATCCTGTGCTCGGACAAGGTCTGGATTAGGTTCAAATTCATGCGCCTGTATACAATACAGGAGGTTATATGCAAACGACCGCAGCGCGCTCTGGAATCTGATCTGGAACCTATTTATAATGTGCAAACTCCATTTAGTTCTGCCCTTATGTCACATAAGTGCTATTCGAGAGCCCTGCCAGCACCGACGCCGCTCCCGCTCCTGCCAAACGATGATATTATGAGCGACGGAGCAACAAAGCTGCAGAACAACTGGGTCCAATTAAACACAGGGGAGGGACAAAGCCAGCTGTGGGAGTAGTCTGTGGCGGAAAAATATATATATATATATAAATAATAGGAGAGAAAGAGAGAGAGAAAGAGAAAGAGAGAGCGAGAGAGCTGTTGCAGCCATCACTGCCATCTTTCTAATGAATGCCTAACTCTAGCCAGAGGGGGAATTACATCACCTGGGTGTAGAAACAAAAATGCGTTTGCATCTGGAAACAAACACACTGGCCTGTTTTTATTCCTGCGATCACAGCCATTTAACTGATCGCACAAACACAAATGCAGACGCTCAAAAGAACATTAGTGCTTTGGCTGTCATTTTGGAAGATCATGATTTGCAGCCTGGCAGGACGGAATGAGAGGCCTAAAAAGCAGCTACCTTGCGAGCACTCGAGGGAAAAGCATCTCGTCCATGCCCTTTATCACAACAACAAGATGTTCCTGGGCAGTGCAAGCCTAACAGCGGGTCTAATTGCACAGGCTCGGAGTTTTGTTTTCGCAATGCAGGGTGACCTTATGCAAAGGAGCACGGCTTTACTTTGTGGACATGCAAATGCAATTTAATTTGACGCCGAGTCGAGCGGATCGGGCCTTAGGAAGGTTCAGGGCCAGAGAGGCTCGTCTTACCGGCGGTGGTTGGGTTGACACAGCGTCTCATTGTTATTTAAATGTTGCACGTCTCATTTAGCAAGTGCATAAAGGACGGCGCGCACAAAGGGCCGATGCATGCGTCTTGTTTCCTTCAGCCCCTCCACTTCAGGCTCGAACACGAGAATTAGAACAAACAAGCTGCGACACTTTCGTTTCAAATCTGTTCCATGCCAACCTCGAGCCCTGGTCCTGAGGCTCGTGATTCGATCTGAACATGAGCAGTATGGGCAATGCATTTGAAAAGCAAATAACTTGTTGCTTGCAAACATACGGGCTAAGTTTGGCGGTGGGGAGTTCCCAGATTGGCTGCCGCCCCCCCCCCCCCTTTCTTGATTGGAATTTATTCTATCCCGACCGCAGTATGCTTACAAAACAGGCTCGGTTTGTAAACAGAATTTGTCAGAGATATAATTTGAGCTGAATCATGGGGAATTCGCTTTCGCTTTAAAGCCTGTCAATCCAAACCTGGCAACCTTGGCTCATTCCGTCTTTCAACCAGAAACCATCATGTGTTGAACATGAATTTGGCCAGAGACCAGCCTTTGGATTAGATGACATAGTTGGCTTGGGATTTGAACTTTATATTGGGCGGGAAACGGGCTCAAATCTGGAAACACAGGCGGGAGAGAGGGGGGGGGTCTGTTTGGAAAGAGTACAGGGCCTCTGGTCAAGTGAATAAACAGAGCGTTAAGTCACATTTTAGTTCGCGTCGTTACGTTACGTAAACAGCGTGCGCTCAAGGTCGGTCTAGCGCGTCAGCTGCGTAAGCTCCGTATTCACAACGCTGCAACCTTGACGTTGAACAAGAGACGAGGGTTTTAAGGAGAAAAAAAAAAAACAAAAACCTGTTGCTTATTACGCAGACCGAAACGTGATCTCGAGCTTCTCGGGGGAGGAAAGCGGGCAAAAAAAGTTCAAGCCAGGGAGAGGAGGTGTTTAAATACGAGCTGCACCCACTGCCCTTACCTTTGTTACAGTGACAGTGCGAAGCTGCATTAGATAATAAAAACAATAACAGCTGCATATTGCAGGGGGCGCAGTAAACGGAATTAGCACGGCATGGGTTAAAGCCACACAAGTGAACAGAAAAGCTATACGCAATACGAAGCAAGGCTACAGAACGTGGATATTAACCTTCACAAATGTCATAATTCATTATTAATTAACGGACAGCCTACCAGGGGTGGCTCTACAAGCAAAGATGGCCCTATTTATGGTACAAGATCGAGCTTGATCATCTTCACGCTTCAGATTCGGATCCATCCACAACGCGATCGAAACGCCTCGATGACTAGTTACGCCTCGATATCAGAGAACCGCAAATACTGTACTGGATGACCTCAGCGAGCAGAGCACAACGCAACACAACACAACACTATACTACACAACACTACATAAGCATAAGCTTTCGCAATTTCCGCACTCTTGTGTTTATCTGATGAGCCGTGCAAAAACAGATCTCGCTGACAACTTTGACGCCGCTAATGAATGAAGCGCCGACACACACACACACACACACACACACACACACACACACACACACACACACGTCCATAACAAGCGTACGGTTCTCTCTCTCTCTCATGTACGAGGCAGCAAACCGATCACGGCCAACAATCGGGATGAGTTAGAAGGGAAAGAAATCACAAGCGATCCGAGCACACAGAAAAAGCAGCACAAAAGCAGGAAATAAGGGGGGAAACGCACAAAAAAACCCCAAAAGAAACAAGACGAGCGTGTAGGACAGACATAAAAACGTGTAAAAAAAAAGAAAAAAAAATACCTCCCCGTGAGTGACAGTCCTTCCCTGGGGGGTATCTTCTGGCAGAAAATAAAGTTTGGAGCTGGATAAAAGTTGCTTGCTGGTCCTTTCTTCCCAGAGCAGCTGGAGCTCGGCTATGCAGAGCGGCTCACCGGGCTTACAGCGAACGAAAAAAAAATCGCCGAGCGACAAAATCCTCGTTTTGGCCTCGACGTTGAAGCGGAACGCCTTGTAGAAAACGTAGGGTCCGTGCAAGCCACAAGGTGAGCCGACCCACTGCGGAAACAGCAGAGAAGTCATTAATTTCAGCACCATTTTTCCCATTCAACAGAGCGCGAGAGAGACAAACAAGCAAGAGAGAAAACGATCAATAAATAAAGACGCCAATCGATCGTTTGTCAATATTAACTTTTTCAAGCTCGCCTTAATTTCGTAGCTAAACGCTAAAACGTGCATCCCGTATTTTGCCTAGGTGGGGGGGGGGAAAAGAGCAGGTCGGGTGTTATTAATAAAGAGAATAAAAGCGCAGCGGCTGATTTACCGTGAGTGAGTTGAGCTCCATCTCGACGCTCTGAATTGATTAAACTCTACATTCTCTCCAAACTTGTTGGCTTGAATGGATTGCCGCAGGTCCTGACAGGGCAAAATATCAGCGCGCCCTGTACTTCGTTCGGCGTCAATATAGAAACGACACCCCGGCGATTAAAGGCACCAAAAATGTGCCTTTAAGGCGCCCAATATTTTTCCCGACGTCGACCTTTGGATTGGTGTCAATTCGAAGCGGAAAGAAAGCCCATTTGGTTATATTAAATTCAAAACACGATAAGGACGCCCCTCGTTCGTTAGCGCTCACACCGTCGAGGCGGTTTAAAAAAAACAATCCGTGGGTCTATAATAACAAACTTGATACCCCCAAGATTAAAATGGATGTTATAGACAATAATACGGACAGTTTCGATTTTTAAGCGTGAAGCAACATCGGTAATACTCGCAAACAGCACCGTTTTGATTCATGTTCCTTCCAGGACCTGCGGAGAGGTCGTTTGGATGTGTAATAGAAAGAACATTTCCTGCAGAGATTCAGCGCTTCTCATTTTCTATTTACCTTATTGCTGTTTTTATTAGAAATTCTTTCAGCGCATTTGAGGCTTCTGACGGTTGGGCCGAACAGAAGCAGAAAAAAAACCCCAGCGTGTTCTACCGACGAGGAAATGGCGCCCGTCTTTACGTTTATTGTAGGATTACATAAAACGATTTGCGCTGAGTTTGCGCTAAAACTCGCCTTCATGTAGCCTCTGTTCTGCGTAAATTGTGCGTTAAACTCTATTAACGATTCGCCCATTTAAAAACGCCTCGACTCCTCTCAATAAGCAGCAGCGCTCGAGCTACGATTAGATAACAGTCATATATATTATGGATGGATTTCCAAATCTTTCAGCGTGCATTTAAAAGCGAGCTCGATTTCAAAACGCCTCCGCGAAAACAAGCCGTCCAGCACGAGCGCAAGGGCGAAATCACAGGATGTAACATTTACGTCAGCTTTTTTTTTTTTTTTTTTAATAAAGAACGTCTTATGCAATGTTTTATGTCAAGTCACGAGGCGAAAGGCTTGTAATTAAGAATCTGGACTGCAGGCACATGAAACTCGAGAGGAGAAGCTGAACCACTGGGGAACAAAACCAGTCAGTATAGAATGATAAACGAGGGCTCAAATCCAAACTACATTCAGCCCCATTAAACAGTGTGTCAAAATAGTCCGGCGCTTATATAAATAGCGCGGTGCCATGGCAACGGCCGAGTCCGCATACTCAATTCTAGCGCACTAAACAGTATGTGGAGAGGGGGGGGGGGGTCAAAACAACAACAGGCCCAGCACTCCAGAGGGGCTCTTAGTTGCACTTAAAATAATGCTTCCTGAGACAGATAGCCAGAGAGACATGAACAGATTGAGAGAGTCAGAACCACAGCAAGAGGCCTACGGAGTGCGAGAGTAATAAAATGAGGGAAACAATCGGTTCAAGATCTGTCATCTCTGGCTCCTACTCAATCACTGCAGAGAGGCGAGAATGGATGCTGGCATGCAAACTGTTCAGCGCAACAGGGAACATACTCCTAATCAGTAATAATAGTGTCTGTTTAGACAGTAGGTGCTCTGGTCTCCACTCTTGCACAGGTCAAGAGCCTCTCCACAGTCTTTCCCCCCAACCCCACCCACTGACTCGCATGCAACAGCAGACACAGCTTACATACATATTTTCCTTCATGTGCAAAAAATCAAATCAAGAGAAACTTGTGTGCATTGATTTATGTTAAAGATGTGGTATGAATATGAAAATTCCCTGTTGTGAAAAATATGCCTCCAATGATTCGAATATAAATCCATGAATAAAGTAGCAAAATAAAGCCCTTTCATCTCTATCAATGGAGCAGGGGCCACTTCTTTCCTAATAAATATATGTGCATATAAAGCATGATGCAGGGAGTTGTTAATGATATGAATGGTTGGCTTTGTTGTGAGAAATTAAAACCACACCATGCAGCTTTGTTCGGAACACAGCATGACTAACCAAAGTAACCTTGAGATATATAATTTCACGCCAAAGCTCACGAGACAGCCTCCTCAAAACAATACACCGACGCTTCTCACACTGCCAGCTGTAAGAACAGTGAGACCATGAAGCAAATATTTATCAAACCAAGTTATACAATGTCGGAGCATGACACACCACTCATCCAGCAATCAGCAAGGAATTACAATATGAAGTGTTTTTCACAGAGCCACCTAGTGTTGTGGAGTGTGGTTAGAATACCAATTATTTTCTCTAGAGGTCTAGTGAGCACAGGTGCTTGATCAGGGAGAACTGCAGCAGAGCGAGAATGGAAGAACACAAGTAGCTCCCCGACGGACTCTGCAGGAGTCCCATCTAAATCATCTCTATGGAACGCTTCTCCAATTGTAATCAAGCCACCTTCCCAAAAATGGCTCCTACTATTGTTCTAGTCTTTCACCCATGGAGCGCTTTCTCTAATCTCATCCAAATTCATAGAAATGGTTGCACCTCTTTTTTTCTGTTACTTCTCATTGAATCTACCCTCTAGTTTTAAAACAATCTTATACTTACATTTAGTCATTGTCCAGAGTAGAGGTTTGCAATATGTATAATCTATGATAATATATTTCTTGTTGTTTTCGCAATGTGCGATTTGGCATTATCAAGTATTTCACTCACTTTGCAAAGAAGTCATAAACATGCCTTCACATACCACATAATAAGCGCATGCAGCATGCTAGCGTTCTACATAAAAGCACATCACTGAAGTTACCAATGAGTGAACAAACTGCACTACTGCCCAAAATACAGATACTAGCAGCCTCACTGTCTACGTCGTTAGACGCCATTTGTAGATGTGGCTAATCCTCACTTGCATGGAAGTGGTTTGTTTCAGAAAAAAAACTGATGCTGCTCAAAAGATGGCAATCTGCAAACTTTGTCAGAAATTGGCTGCCCTTAAAGGCAGCTCAACAGCTAACTTATTTTACTAACTGCAAACTAACAACCATATAGAATCTAAAAATTATGACAAATTTGTGAGGCAAGGTACCAGCACAAAAACACACTCATCAAACCTGAGAACAAACCGCCTTATGACCAGAAAAGCAACATCTGACAAGGGATAATAAATATGAATAACAAACATAACATAAATAGCATGTCCCTTGACCATGAGGTGATATTTAAAGACGTGCAGCCCATTCCAAAGTGACCACTTGTAGGGAGGTTGCAAATTGAAGTAAGGGAAAGCCTTTAATGTAAATTTAAGAGGAGGGAGCATCTTGTATACACTTGTCAGCCAGGGTTACCCTAGAACTGCTTTTGATGTACTAAAATATATACATAAAATATAAACATAAATACAATTAGAACCATGTCATTCTAACCAATAAAGTATAACTTTAGAAAGTTTGCCATAAGGAAACATTTACATAGGGAAACATTCCTTATGGCAAACATTGACATTTATTTGTGCCTAACTGTAAAACTGTATAACTTTGTTTAAATGTACATTTGAAGGCAACACCATGCAGTGGACTATGGACATAGGCCTGTTGTTTTACACTGCTCACAAAAATTAAAGGATATTTTATTGGGGATATTTCATTTAAAAATATTTAAATTTTTCTAACGAAATAATAGTCTTGTAGCTCACAGCTGTATTGACATAATGCATGCAAAAACATTTTTATATGTAGGATATCACCTACAAAAACTGTAAATCATTTGTGTGCTTGGGCAATTATAGCATAAGTTCATTAGGATCTACTCTATAAGAGCAGACTGGTTTAATTTCTTTCCTACTGAAGCTATTGGGTTAAACAAACACTGCAATGAGAACTGAAGTACGAAGTGTGTAGCAGTGTTTATCAAGAGGTGATACACCGAACACAGTGTACACATGTAATATGCAGTCAGAGAGAGAGACACTGAACACATGGTAATAGTCACAGAGAACTCTTGTGTTTTTACAAATATATAAAACAAATGTAAAAATGTACCTGTTTGTGTAACATAACATCTCTCTATCATCACAACCAATACTGCTGACATAACCTTATGGCATATTGTGGAATTTAACATCCTACATACTTAAACTATCAAAAAACCTTGTGTGCACTCCATGAACCCTTATCCACAAAAGTCCAGAAGCATGAGGCCTTTTGGTAATACGTTTTACACTTCACAATGCTGGCATCCCATTCCTTCCTTTAAAATAACTTTAAAAGCATATGACAGAGCAATCTGATTTAGTGCTGCAATATATTACCATACCATTGGATTACTCTTCAAATTCCAAGCCTAAAGGTTCAGTCTGTGTACATTTTATACCTCCCTGTTTTTCATTCTCTGCTACCTGTAGTAGTCCCTGCTTCATTTGCTGCACAAAAACGATTTGGCTATTCCGTTATGAAAGTCCTGAAAGATGAGATGCTGACACATGTGAGGAAATATTTTCCCAGCTAGCTCAGCAGAATTATGGCCTGGGGCTCTCTCCGTCCTGGGAAGATTCCTTTACGCTTTCTAGACTGATCAGCCACACTACCTGATTTCTAACTTTCAGCATATTACAGTATGAGTGAGAAGGACTAAATCAAGTGCCAGAAATCTCTGCTTATGTCAAAGAAAGGTCAAAACAACCTGAAAAGAAATAGAGACAATCAGATCTCGCCGACCTCTCCTACTTCTTTTCTAAACACAAACACAACCTGACTCCTTCATGCACGTCTAGCTAGATTTGATAACCAGTGATCACTGAGCAGCTCTTTCTGCCCATCTGTTTGAAAAAGCAGGTCAAGACAGAGTGGCATGGAAAGCTGATACCAACCTGATGTAAGAGAGGATAAAGGCTCTGACATCTTTAGAGGGAAAAAGGCCAACAACCAGGCGTGTCTGAGGGGTTTTGTCTAAATGGTTTTTATTTACTGGGGGAACTAGGGGCACAAAGGCATGAAGCTGCAAGAAGAACACGCCAGTGAGGTTGAGGGAGTCTCCGCACTTCTACATGGACAGGAAATATGAGGAGAGAGCAGACACCCGCTGCTCCCATAAGTACCTTTATTCCCTCGTATTTGAGTCTGACAAAACGCAAAATCAATACTGTTTTTCCCCTCACCCATTTCCTCTTTGATGATACTTCAAAGGCCAGTGGACGGGCCTCCAGAGGGCCATAAGAGAGGAAAGGAAAAGCCAGAGGTGAAAAAGAACCAGACCAAAAAATATGCCTGAAATGTCTTAGTAAAAAAATACACTTAATCCGAGTTAACAGGAAGCTGAAAATCTTAGCACTGAGGACGGGACAGTGCAGCAACAACGCGCGCACACGCACACGCACACACACACACACACACACACACACACACACATATATATATATATATTTGTCCAGGGTAGCTGTACCCACATCAAATCGACAGTTACCTGATAGTGATCAAATGCTTATACCCTCTGTGTAGTGCAAATAACATCATATCGTGCCTGTACGTACGGTTGCATCTATTAATTTAACAACAGAAATGTCTTGATTGTTGACTGATGGTTTTCTACTACACTGATCACAAAAATAAGGGGATATTTTAAAATGAATCTGAAACCATTAAAACAAGAAGCATTTGATTTTATTTCACTAAACAAGATCATCAGAAGGTCAATAAAAAACTTAAAGAAAGTTGTTCAGCTACGCAAATGAGTTGCAAACTCAGTGATCGTGATTGAGTAGCAAGTGACATAATTATGGAAATGAACAGAAGCATGTTAATCCAAAACTGCCAAAACACACTGCCAGTGATGGGTCATAGACAGGATCAGATTATCCAGCAGTTCTTGTGGGATCCTCTTTATATTCATTTTGAAATATCCCCCTAATTTTTGTGAGCTATGTAATTTGCAGTACCTTTGGTGGATATAGTCTAGGTGGGGTCAATTGTGAAGAAATTAGAACATGGCTGCCTGTACTGAATGGCTTTTGGTAAACATCTGTAAAATAAAAGCCTGTTGTCTTGACGATTTTAGGTCCCTAATTAACAATGATCTGTCAAATATGATAAGATTCCAATCAAGTTCCCCAGTTTAATATTAGTCTTGTATCAAACTTAGTATTTTACCAAAATATCTAAAGTTTCTTTGGAAACATTGTTTTAAGTCATGCCTTTTTGGGTTCTTTTCTTCAAGGGAATTAAAGTCATTGTTTCATCTCTAAAAAATACAACATTTATATGCGGATAAACCACTAACACAAGATTTTGTATACATGTGATTTCACTGATACCAAGCTTGTGTGAGAGACACTTTCCAAGGTGATAGGAGTTCAAATGGCATATCTGGAATGCTGTAATTGCTCTAATACTGAAGAAGTGTGTGTGCATGGCTACTGAGAAGCAGTGCTTATCATTGCGGTTGGTATGGAGCTGTCACTTTCCTAAAACTCTATTGAAGATGGCCAGTGCTGTAATAATTAATCCCTTCACTGCTGTTAGTCTGGTGTAGCAGCTCACAGTCTAGGCCTCATAAAGTCTTAATCTCTCTCCCTTTCCTTCTCTCCACTGGATTCCACTGAAAAAACTAATCTCGTTTTTTTTTTCTCTGTGTAGTGTATGAGTGGATAGAGGGTGTGTATGTGTTTGTGTGAGGGGGTGTGTAGGTGCAGTGCAGACGGACCTGTGAATGTGTTATCAGCTGAGTGCTCAGAGAGAGGGTATTCTGGCAGGCCTAAAATACAGGCTGACAGACTGAGACTTCAAAGGCTTTGGCGCGGCCACAGTATTTCATATTTCCTAAAAGATGATGCAGGAAATTAGTGCAAAAGTGCGAGGAAGTCACCCAGCCCTCTGAACAATCAAACATCACCCACTACTTCCACCAGGATGAACGTCCACGCGGTCCATGTGGGACTCTGTAATCTGCCATGATTATTTTTCCTCAGACCCAGTTAGGCTTGCTAAGTCTGATAAAATTAGCCAAATGATTAAAACCGAGACAAAGGCGTCTGATGCAACACAGAGGAGAGAGAAGTATGAGTGCTACGTTGACAGCTGAGAGAGAAAGACAGAGACAGAAAGAGAGAGCGAGAAGGGTAGAACTGGCACACAGGGTCCATGCCAAACTGTCTGAGGTGCCAGAACTCAGACAGCAAGTGTACAGGGCTGGGTGTGTCTGTGCATGGCATAAGCAATGAGAAATTGTGCCAGGCTGTAGCGCTCTTCTTCGCATTTTTTCTCTTGCACACACACACACACACACACACACACACACACACACACACACACACACACACACACACACACACACACA
>JAUZSV010449353.1:0-17154 GCA_034780495.1 Parotocinclus cesarpintoi | reverse complement strand
CTCTCTCTCTCTCCATCTCTAGGGAAACATTCTGCAAGCTGTTCACATCCGGTATGTGCATAATGTTATTTTTAATTACAAACAGGTGCAGGACAGGGATATGCATGTACCCCCACCAAAAAAACAACAACGACCATGTAGAATCTTGAACCTATGCCTTTTCTGTATCTTGTAATCTGCTTCGGTTCTACGCAGCATATCACACATACAACAAATCTCCCCTTTTTTTTCATTTTCGTCCTTTTTAAATTCATATTTAATATACATATATTTTGGTTCTAGCATATGTAAGTTATCTTAACGTAAATTAAGCTTCTCATGGTTTCAGATATAAAATAATTTCAAAGTATTTTATTTCTAGGAATACAAGACTCATTTATCTCTTATCAAGATGTGTTTTTTCTGAACATATGATGAAAGTTTCTTAAAGAAAAAAAAACGATCTGGTTAAAGGTTAAATAAATAAATATCTTTATTCTTCAAGACCTATTAAAATGTTCATTTAACTCCCCGTTTGAATCTCGTGTCAGGAGATCTCTCTGACTGAGTACCCCAATCCAGGTGAGGTTACATTTACATCACCTGGGTTCTGCAAGAACAACTGTGAAGTCTCACTCATTATTAAGTTTTAGATGTTCACAATAAGTGATAATGAGCTAGTGAGATGATACGCGTCGAGCAAGTGCGATGCACGTGGATCTAACCTCCTTTAAGTCTCTCAACGGCATGCCTTTCACCTAGGATTGAATCCGCTTCAAAGGCTGATGCGTGCCGATGCATCGCCGGTAATGAGGGTGTATTGGTTTTTAACGAGTGTGGGGCTGCATAAATAGAGGCAAGGACGCCAGCCTTTGAGTCGCAAAACAACAAGGGATAAAGTGGAGCTCGGTGCAGACTACGGAGCCCAGTGGGATTCACACACTGACATGCTCACACTTCCACACATAAGCGTGTGCGCACACACACACACACACACACACACACACACTCAGTTGTTCGAGACTTGGAGCGGTTACAACCGTACAGAACGAAGCACAGTGCAAACTCGCCTACGGGTGCTTGCTAAAGATGTAGTTGAATCGTTCTGGTGCCAAATCAGAGCCTTGTTGGATCAGTGGAAAACATGCACATGCAGGACTTGCTATGGGGGAGAAAAATATGTGTACTTGTGCTCTTAAAAACAAGGCAAAATGTGGCTACGCTTCCCTTGTGAATAAGAGTTTCTTTAGGAGCGTCCGCGCCACTGCTGAAGCCTGCTTCCATCACTCAGCCTTGCCGTGCACCTGGAAGGTTCAGAGACCCCACTGGCCGCAGCCATGACCTGGTCCTTGTGAATGCGCCTTGACTCGCTTTTTCTGTCACACCTTTGAGAGTGCGCACCTGGTCCGAACTGCATTTTACGCTTAAATAATCTGTTCGTTTGCACCGATTTAAGCCCCTGATGCCTGGGCCGATGACCTGATCAGCTTTTTAGGACAGACTTGTTACTAGTTTCACTCGCTGTACTACTTTTCTTCAAACTTTAGACATATGCATATGCGTCGTCGATATGGGACATAAAATATTACATGGTCAAATGTAGGAGGACAGTTACATATTATATATGACTATATGATGCGCGTCTTGTAACGGGAGTAGACCGAAATGCACGTTAAATGGACATTACCATAATTACATAGTCTTTTGTTGTACTGTAATGTAAATATAAAGTTGTTTTTAAGAGAAAACTAAGTGCAAACAAGTGAATGAGTGGAACGCTTTCATTTACACAGCACCCAAAACCTGAACTGTTCAACACATCACTCCCTCGAGGAAATACACAACACAGTGGTTCCTCAGTTACAAGCACACATTAAAAAATGCACACACGGTAGGACCAAAATATAAACGGTCACACTGGAATACGAACAGAAATAAACAGGCTGCACACAACCAAGAGGGAATGATTCCACATCTAATTTTCAGAACAGGCAACACAGTATCACCTTTTAAACGCTTTAAAACTTTACATAGATAAATCCGGCTACTAGTGACTGTAATGACTGCAGTTTGTAATTTCACAAACCTCATTCGTAATGAGTACAAACTTCAATTCCATGTCCAATTGCGACACCATAAAGTGTCCGTGTGCAGCACAGACCATAAAGTAGTTCCTACTTATACATGTAGTCAATGCAAAGTAAATCAACTTTCATGAAACTAGATTAAATTTAAAAGAAATGTTACCAAAATAACAAAGCACAAATATTATAATTGCTATTTATGGCAGTGAAAATGCACATGATTAACCTAAATTTGTTCTTATAATGGCAGGAATAATTTACATTTAGCAGATGCTCTTACTGAAAATGATTTATAGCTGACCCAATTTTCAGCATAACAGCAACTCTAGATCATTACCCAAACTCATGAATGCTCTTCTGCAGCAGAAGAATTTCAGATCCTGAAATTCCTGTCCCAAAATTCCTAAAGGAAATCCCTAAACTTCTAAAGGAAATCATTTATACATTTACATTATTTAGCGGACGCCCTTATCCAGAGTGACCTAAAACTGATACAGTCTTACAATCCAAGCAATGGTGGGTTAAGGGCCTTGCTTAAGGGCCCAAATGTGGCAGAGGTGGGATCTAAACCCTGGACCTTCTGGTCCATAGTCCAGTGGCTTACCCACTATGCCACCACAGACCCATTTATATTTACGACATTTAGCAGATGCCCTTATTCAGCGTGAATTAGAATTGATACAGTCTTACAATTCAAGCAATGATGAGTTAAGGGACTTGCTCAAGGACCCAACTGTGGCAACTTGGCAGGGGTGGGATTTGAACCTGGACCGCCATCAGGTCCAGAGTTCAGTCTCTTAACCACTAGGCTAGTGGAGTCCCTATAATATGATCCATCTCCATAAAATAAGATATTCGGCCAGATATATAGATGTGATGTCCGCACACTTTTGGCAGTGCACTTTATTGGAAGCTTAAAGTTCATTAATAAAACATTCAGTACACACCCTGTATGGCAGCAACACTTAAAACATGAAAATGGAACGGTTGATATTCTCAGCCTGAATTCTCCACGTTGCAAGCTTAGTCTCACCACTGGTAATCACAGCAAAGGTCAGAGTAAAAATACGCAATGGCCATTTGCCAACGGTGGTATCTTGTGGCGAGGGTTTAGGTGGCCCTGTGCGTTAGGGTTAATTTTAAACACCGCGCCGTTAATTGCAGCTTGTTTGCTCCGAGGCTGGGATGAAAAAGTCTCAGGCACTGTGCAAGGTTTCCTGCTGCGGTGCTCCGGGCCATGTCTTTGAGTTTATTGGGGCCATGATAAATACTATCAAACAGTCATGTATTACACACTTTATCAATATACACACCACTGCTTTTGCCCTTGCTTTGCCAGACTAGCAGTATTACACGTCCAGAACGACCTTGCGCACAAAGGCAAGTGAAGGTGTAAATTCAAGACAGGCTGTGCTTACTTAATCCACACTTTCTGACCCACTGTGGAAACTGTGGGAGCTCCAATGAGGAACGGATGATTTCCTTATTATTAGTGATCGGAAAAAAAATTCCGAGAGAAATTCCGAGCTTCGATCCACCTATTGCGAGGCGAACCAAGTAAAAAAGCATGTAGGGAGGTCACAGGAGAACATGCCAAACTCCACACAGGTAGAACATGGTGTTTGAACCTGAGACCCATTGAGAAACCGACAGCACTATCGGATAGAGCAGGGAAATCCTTTCCAGAGGAATAACAGATAAATGGTGCATCATATCAGTTCCCTAAGGAAACCAGTGATAGGCCTGTGTGTGTACATGTGTGTGTGTATCTGCTGTGTGTACATGTGTGTGTGTGTGTGTGTGTGTGGTGGGGAGTGGGAGGGAGACGTCGTGCAGCAATCCAAACTCATTTTGAAAAATCACAACTTCTTCTCTTAAGTCAGCATTTCGAATCCGACCGTGTCTGCTCCCAATTAACACGCCGTTTTGTCAAATGATAAATTTACAAATTCGACATAGCACCTCTTTTTTTTTTCCTCACCAGAGATAGGGCCTAGCATGAGCGAGAGAGGAACGAAGAAGATTTAAGAACATTTCGCAGTGTCAAACATCTAAACCCACAGGGAACCTCGGCACAATTGGACCAGGGTGCAGCGGAGGAGGAGGAGGGGGCACCAATGAGGATCTTCATCCAGGCGACCTTATTTCTCTCGTACAGTAATGTGGTTATCTGACGCGGGTGATCCTTTTAAACGGTTTGTTTGCGGGGATAAAAGCTCACGGTGGAAATAAAGTTAGTTCTGGCTTAAAGCTGCAAATCCTCTGTGGTCACGGAAGATGATCCCAATTTGCTCCTGAGCAGCTCTGTCAGATCTCTCAATAATAATAAAAAAAAAAATGTAAGACTTTAAGCATCAATTATGTTCGATTAATGCTGGAGTGCACAGACCGTGCTACAGCGAGCTGATTTTTGAGTTCCCTCGTGCTTCACCTGGCGACGTCTGCACCCCACGCAACAGCCTAATCCCTGTCTGTGTATCTCTGGTACAATCATGACATAAAGTGATTAGCAAATTGACTCAATTAGTATCCGTTTGAAACCTGGGTGTGATTTGTTTCATTGGAGCTTATTGCTTTGCATATATAAATATGAACAAGACTGAAAGACTTCTGAGCTCCGTTTTCTGAGCGGTAAGACAGAATTTAAGGGAATGAACAGATTATGCAGGATTCATCATCAAACATTAAGTTGTTCCTCAAATCCTTTGCAACTTCTTTGTACCACAACAGCTTGAACAAAGTAATTAACGCAACAGTTATCCAAACTATACTAAAATACACATTTTTGTTGACTTGTCAGACCTTACATTTCCAGTTCCACCACAGTACTGTACATTGTTTAAAGCTACAAGCATTTTAAAGAGTCGGGCTTATACATGTTCACACTCTAAAGCACTTTCATAACTTGTTCAGAAATGCCATATGTATTTGAGGTTCTGCAATGTGACATCAATTGTAACCATTAATTATTTGGAAATATGTTTTTGTAGAACATACCAGTGCTCATCTTCCCGGAGCTCATCTCCAGTCTCCCTGGCCCAGCATGAGAATCTAAACAGGTTTCAAAAACCAATGCTACACTTGTGTGTGTTTACTTCTGAGCTTGTGTTAGGTTGCATCCATCCATCTTCCGCATAATCCACATGGGGTTGTGGGCAACCCTGGCAGGGCAGGAACAACCCTAGATTCAGGACCACTTTAGAGATACCAGTTAACCTAACACGCATGTATTTGGACTGTTGGAGGAAACCGGAGTACCAGGAGTAAAGGCACGCAGAAACTGGGAGGACATGCAGACTCCACCCAGAAAGAACCCAGGCCGCTCCATCTTATGATTGAACCTTGAGGCAGCGGTGCTACCCACTATCCACTGCTACCCATGAAAATGATGGCAATTTCAATGGTCTGAAATGTTATTAAGAAATGGGGGTCAGAACAAGCTTAATTTGCAAGAAGAGCAACTGGACAGGTATAAAAAACGAAATCACGGAAGCTGAAAAAATGACATTGTGCCAATAATCCAAATCATAACATACTTTATACTTTATACTTTAACATTACTTTCTTATCTACTTCATATTAATTCATTACTGTTGCAGGAGGGCAGGAGGGCACAGGGTGTAATGCAAGAAAAGCCCTAGACAGGGCACCACACCATTGTAGGGGACACACTCTCACATGCTATGGGAACTTTAGAAACGCCAATTAGCCTAACACACATATCTTTGGACTATGGGAGGAAACCGGACTACTTGGAGTAAACCCACATGGACTTGGAGAGAACATGCAAACTCTACACAGTTGGAGTCTGGATCAAACTAGTGTAAGAAATCTTAAAGCATGAAAACTGGGAGCTGCTACAATAACAACATGTGTCTGTAAAGTCATGAAATATTTCCTGACAGGATTCTGCAAGTACATTTTTAATAATTACTAATATTTAAATCAGGCTTCCTGAGTTTCATCCTGATCACGGACTCTGCCTGTGTGGAGTCTGCATGTCCGTGTGGGTTTACTCTGAGTACCCCGGTTTTCTTCCACATTCGAAGACATGCATATTATGTCAAATTGGTGTTTCTAAAGTGCCCTTAGTGTGTGAGTGTGTATAAATGTGTGATTGTGTGTGCTCTACAGTGGATTTGCACTCTGATTAGGATTCCATAAGCAGATAAGAAAATGAGTGAACTTACAAAAATGAATAATGAATTATCCCCTAATGTTTGTGAGCAGGGTAATTAATTAGCAAAGACACAATAATGTCCCATTGGGACTTGCAGAAATGTCAGGTTTAAGCTTGTTCCCTAGCTAAGTACCACAGTTCTACTACAGTTCTCTGTACCACCAATAAAACATCTCTTGCTTGAATAATTACAAATGTTAATCAGGTTTTTTGACGTATCTTACCAATCTATCATGCCCCTGCTTAAAACATACCTGTGCCATGAAACCCATTTCCAGCCGGTAGACCCAGTACACATTCAATTCAATTCGAATTTATTTCTATAGCACTTTTTTATAACGATGCGTTGTCTCAAAGCAGCTTTACAATCTTATATGATCTTAAAAAGCCAATCCTGAATTGAGCAAGCCTAGGGCGACAGTGGAAAGAAAAAACTCCCTGAAAGTAGTAGGAAGAAACCTTGGGAAGACCAAAACTCAACAGGGGGCCGGTCTTCCATGGGTGGCCTAAATGTTAATTAAATAAATACTTAAAAGTATTTTAAATGATAGCAAATTTAGGTAAATAACAATTTAAATAATAACAAACCAATAATAAAATTTAAATTAGTAATAAGATAAATCAACTAAATTATAAAACAAAATAGATTATAAAATGAGTCCTCAGTGGGAGGTCCTTGGAGGCACATCGTCTCCTAACGATGGAGGGAGTTCCTGCACTCTGGTGGGACTAGGTTCCTTCTTATTTCATTGTTGTACGATTGCACTGAGGCTGAGCTTCACACTTGATCAAACCAGCCCTCCGCTGATGATTATGACCAGTTTTAGGCACTTGTAAGAATGTCCCGGCGTGTCTTATAGGTCTTTATGCTGAGCAGCAGTTCCAATCATTGGACAATCTTGAGCCTGGTTGTCCATAATGACAGCTGTGGAACCTCTCAATGGCAGAACAAACTTGGTCAATCAAACGGCTTTGTTATGCTAATCCTGAATACCGCTGTGAGCCACTGGCCTTTATTCACTCATAAGGATCTGACAAATCAGTGCTCACGCAGGTCTCTGAACTAAAGAAAAGCTTCCATCGAATTTTGACCTGTTTGTCCCGTTGGCGCCACAAGGAGCCCGGCATCTGCGCCGAGCTGTAACAGCAGTGCAGCAGTAGCAGCATCTCACCTATCATTTCACCGCGTTTTACCCACAAGCCTCTGATCGGCGGCACAAACAAACAGAACACATGGAGATAAGGCCGCCCAGACTGAGCGCAATGTGGCCTTGTTTGTTTTTTTGCTGTACTGTTTGCCTTCTACATGGCCGTGTGTTGATATTTTGGTCATGCAGAAGATTGCCTCAAATGATAATGTTGATGCCACTTTTTTTATCCTAAGGTACACTGTTCTACTCCGCTATGCAATTTGTCTGGATAATGTAAGTGTACTATATGTGGTAAACCGTATATTTTTTATAAGACTCCCTCTAGAGCATGTGGTCAAGAGAAAACTTGGATCTGAAATAGGACTGTACTCTTGTTTAGGGTTTCTTCAGTACCTGAGTACTTCATTGGAGTTCATATTCACATTCATAAGCAATACACAAAACCAGCACACATGACGACCACCTGCTTTGCTGTGATGTTTATATACAGTAAGTTTCATGCGTCAAGTCAATCCAAAGCCAAGGCAAGCCAGCAGAATATTGCCCAGAGCCTCACACTCCCTCCACCTGCTAGCAGCGGCGCTGGGAGGCGCCTCCAGGGAGGACCACAGCCCCCCCCCCACCCCCCCCAATGCCATCCTAGGAGAATTGATTTACATATGCTTCTCTCTGATATAGTTAATCATGTGCTGTACATTTCAGTCAGTAATGTACAAACAGCGAACACAAAACCGCAGATAAAAACTTGTCATGTCGCCAAGTAGCAACTCAGGTGGCCGATGCTCTAGTGTTACTTCTATTTTAATATACTTTTATACATTTTGTGATTTTTTAATGTAAAAGTTCATCAAATACATGCATATGTATACGTTAACTATACCACACGTATTACGCATGTGCAGACCGAATTCCGCAAAAACCCGCGAAACAGCGAAAATCCGGCATATATTTTTTCCATTCACCTTTTTTGAAAACTCGCGATGCACCAAGTCTGCGAAGTGGTGAGGGAACTCTGTATATGCAATTACATTATACAATGTTGCTTTACTGTAAAATGTTAACTGTATCATTTTAGTCTACGCACATCAGATAATTCATTATTAACTAATCTATTTATTACAAGAATAGACATCCTAAAATTGAATTTTCGTTTTGGTGTGCACCCATCTGGCCACCCCTATGAAAAGTTTCTGGGGGCACCACTGCCGGCTTGTCTTCCTTTACAGTCAGTCCTGATCATTTCCACAAAAACAGCATACATAAAAAAAAAACATCCAAAAAGCAAACTAGGCTCATCAGACTTCTTCTATTGCCTCTTGGTCCCGATTTTGTGACCTTTGTTTACCCATTTGATGGTAAGCAGGAGTTAATATGGTTAGTACCCTATGGTTAGTAAAAACTGTTGTGATGCATATTGAGACCAGAAACTAAAATTTATTTTTTGTATTTTCCCATACTAGTCATTCTGGTTGGGGCACATTTAAGAGCCTTGCCCATTCAGCATTGTGCTGCTGTTTTGAATTTTGTCCCACAGCAAGTAGGTCATCACTACTGCTAAACAAGAGCAGCTCACTAACCATTTTGTGAAAGCTTCAAACCAAGTTGCTTGGTCATTACATTCAATTTACATTTACATTTCCAGCATTTAGCAGACGCTCTTATCCAGAGCGACTTACATTTGATACAGTCTTACAATCCAAGCAATTGAGGGTTAAAGGTCTTGCTCAAGGAGCCAACTGTGGCAGCTTGGCAGATGTGGGATTTGAACCCTGGACCTTCTATAGTCCAGTACCTTAACCACTAGGCTACCACAGTCCCAATGTGTCAGAGTTACCAAAGACTTTGTATGTCCATTTCTCACACATCGGGCACGCTGACTATGAGAACTGACAGTGTAGTGACAGTTTCCATTCTGCCAGATATGTTCTGGACCATGACCTGTAAAGCTCTAACGAGTGGTGTGTTTTTAATCAGATTGTATATACTGTACAGTAATTTTTTTATTATATATATTTATATAAAAAATATACTATATATATAGTCATATAAACTATCAATTCTATTCTAAAACATACAGCCACATACAGTACTGTCCAAAAGTCTTAGGCCACCATTACATTTATTTTCTTAGTAATGGCATAACAACCATATGTAATTTTTTTCTGTGTATTTATTAAGACAGAAAGTATGTATGCAACATAAAAAGAACACAATTGAAATTAAAAAATGGCTTCTGCAGGGAAAAATTTGTATCTTTTGTGGCCTCCCCAAATAAATACTTTTGGGGCTAATACCTTTCCAAAAATACCATTACTGATCAAGACTTTGAAATGTAGAAACAATGTAGAAAAAAATTGTGATATAGTTGCCACTATAACTGATGAATTTCAACTGATGAACTGAAACATTATTTTATATTTTTTTTAATTCTATATTAATGCTTATTATATTAGAAATGTAATACTAATAATAATCATAATAATTGTTATCTAAACACGAGGTATCATATAATTCATACATAATCCAGACAACTGTAAAAACTGCTGGTAACTAACAAATTTGAATTCATCCAGCTTTCAGAAAAGCTCCAGCATTCCTTTATTCTTAATGTACTGCTCTGAAATTTGACTCACATAGCTGTTGATAGCTAGCAACCATTTGTGAGTTACTTTTGAGGTATTTTACGGCATCCCATCACTCTGGTCTGTGTGTAAAAGTGTTTTCCTGTGATTTTTTAAATTGTTTCAGATTTTTAAAGACATTTAGGTTTTGAGATGTACAGGATATGAAAGACTTACCTTATTTCTTTACACAGCCAGCTTGATTTTAAAGGTAGAAGCAATGCTAGACTCAATTTGTTCTAATACCTGGTTGCTCTTGCAACAGGATGCTGGAACTACCAGAATATCCTTGTGAATGCCTGCATTCAAGTGGCCAGAGCCCCATCACGATGACCACTGCCAATCATCTGACTACAGGATCTTCAAGAAACAGCTTGTTTTTGGTCTGCTTCTGAAGGTGGCATCCATTTTTATCCGCGTCTTCCTCTCTGCATATGGCACTATTATATAAAGGAACCACAGAAAAACTTCCATGCCAATCAGATATCCTTGTTTTTGGTGGCAGCAAGCTGGGTCGTGATGTGAATTCAGGTTTAATAAGGGTGATGTGTTGAAGTAGTAAGGCTATGTAATCAAATCATGATCCCTCAAACCTTATGAAGGAAATTCTAAATATTTACCCAGCGTGCTCAGGACCCAGGTGATCTAAGTGCTTTTGACAATAATTTGGATGGAACTTCGGCTTCTCTGTACGAGGTGCCCTTTCTCTGTGCAATTTTTTCAAATAACTCAACACTGTTTTACTCTCACTGATTCTTTGCGAGTTTTATATGATATACCGTGAAAGGTTCGTTTCATCGGTGTGAACCTACGTCCAGTTGTGCCGGACGCGTAATTAGCCTTTACTAAGGTGCTAACTGGAAGCTCTTGTACCAGTTTGCTTCCAGAGGAAATTCATGTTCCACAGGGAATATTAGACCAGGACAATTTTGAACGGGTGTCCAGAGAGACTTCATTCCCGCTATTGTACTTCAATATGGAGCAAGGATCCAGACATGTCTGGCAGTCATATAGACGGGCTCAGAGCATATAGACGTTAACATGGCATATAATTCCACCAGTCCTTCCCTGCGGGTGTGTGGAGAAAGTAAGCGTATTATCAAATTCAGCTCTCAAGCTGCATAATTTCTGGGATGTGTGAAATGGCCACATCTTCTGGGAACACAGGACCTAATGCTGAGTGGCAGCCTCCCTGGCTTCTGAGGCATGGACGAGGGCAGAGGCAAAGGGGCACAACACGGACCAAGCACATATGCTGCTAACATTTTCACCAATTAAAAGCAGAAGGTCAGTGGCACTTGCCAAAACCAACACCAAGAGGGAAAAGCAGTAGATTGGGGTGCTTCAGAAAAGCCTCTTGAGGAACACCAGTCTGATGAAGAATCAAGAACGGGGGAAATGATAGGTTCTTGTTGCTTGGTTACTTGGCAATTTGGGAACTTCATTTACTCCCAATAGAGAACGAGAGGACACGAGGGGAAAATAAGATTCCTCCCAATTGCCTCGCACAAGCCGGACACACAGCACCGTGTTGGAAACGCTCTCCTTTGTGTGACACTGTAATGTGTCCCCCCTATTTCCTGTGCTGAAGCCACTGACGCGTGTTCTGCCCTCGCTGCCTTTTCCAGTCTGCTGGAAGTACTTATTTGTCATTTCCTTTCCGGACTGGAGGAGACTCAACTCCATTTCTCTGACAGCCAAGCAAGTGCAGGGAAAATGATGAGGAGTGTGTGTGAAGTAAACACATGAAGTGACAGTTCAGGTGAGAACGAGACCCTAAATAAGCTGCCAACTTCATCCATTCACTGCTTAAACGTATCTCACAGGGGGTGGGGGAGGGGGTATAGGTTCAAAACATGGTTTATTAAGTTCATCTTTACTTCCGTCCAATTTTATTGTCAGGAACGTTTGACTCCGATACTTTTGTTTTAAGTTAATTGGAAAACTTACCTTGCAAGTCTCTTACATGTTAAATGGTAATAATGTGGCCTATAGTATAGTGAGGTCAAGAAGTTATTTAAATTAACCAATTTATTTGTTTGCAAACCATTTTTATTACAGCTTTCTGCAAACATCTAGGCCTATAATATTAATGAGGAAGCTTATGGTGGAAGTGGAAAGGAAAATGAAAGAATCTGCGTTTAATAAAAAGATAAATAATAAATAAAAGGTTAAAACAAGACAGCCATAGGTTCAAACAGTTGTGGGTATTTGGCTTTGTTTGCTTTTTTATGGACATTTGTCTCAGATAAGCAGAGCACTAATAAAATATTACTTTTAAACTAGAAAGTACATCGTTTAAACATATTTGAAAATTAAAATAAAAAATCATAAATTAAATTAAATTAAATATGCAATGATCCAAGTCATTTGTTGGTATCTTTCCAGTGTTTCATCTAACTACAAAAATCCTCTGTAAGTGTGTGAATGGTAATCCAAAATTATGTTAAAATGTAGTTTTCTGTTAAAAAAAATGAGCTGACAATAGCTAAATCAAATATGTACAAATATAAGAAAGAACCTTCACAAAATCAAAGTCAAATTTATTTCTATAGCACTTTTAACAATGGTGTATTGCACATTATATGATCTTAAAAGGCCAATCCAAATTGAGCAAGCCTAGGGCGACAGTGGCAAGGAAAAACTCCCTGCATGTAGAAGGAAGAAACATTGGGAGGACCAAGAATCAAAAAGGGACCGACCTCCTTTGGTTGGGCTACAATTTCCTTCCCCCTAGGCAAAATGTAGGTGCAGCCTTTTAACTGTGGGTTTCAGGGTTTGGTCCTTCTCTGAAATTATTGTGACGTGTCTGGGGGTTGTTTTCATCTCCTCCACGTGTCTTTGCCATTTTATCCACTGAAGGTTTATATTGGCTACTCTAAACTGCACCAAAGGTACATGAAACCTGCATTTATGCACCCAGCTCTCTCTCTCTAAGCTTAGAATCTGACAAATTACTAATTCCATTACTGTAACCCTAACCATTTCTTTGTCGACATTTTCGTACAGACCTTGCAGCATTGTATACATCAATTCTGATCACTTTCACTTAAAAAACACAAACAACAACACAAAGGACAACCCAGTCCTACTGTTTAGTCCTGGCATTGTTTTGACATTGAGTTGTGAAACTCATTGTGGTGGAGCTGAGGCCTCCTCCTCTCCATCATCCTCATTAGGGCTGCGGAGCAGGGTTTGGGATAATGAGAAAGCAGAATTGAGGGTGGCGTGGATCTGGCGGCCGCTGCACGGCAGCTCCGGCATCCACATCCTGACAGCTCTTTCTGGATGATGGGCCGAGCATAATTTGACGGCCTTGTGTATAAGTACACCATATTGTTTGGGAATTAAGTGCAGCGTCAAGGCCTGTAATTACACGCTTACAATAACGGGTTTTCAGAGATGCTGGAAATAGCTCACAGGGTTCCGGCCTGTGTTCCAGCCGCCGGAGAACTTCATAGCAGTGGGCCGTGCTGACTTTCAAATGTCAAACAGATCTTATTTTTAGAAACAAAGTGCCGTCTTTTACTGCTTGCTGATGTGGGAGGGCAGAAGCCTATTGTTTAAGTGTTTCCTGATTACATTTACGTTAAGAGGCACAATGTGCGATCATTGCCACAGGAACTACATGTGAAGGGCTGGAGAAATAATTTTCCACAAGGCAACAGCCAGCGATACAGTTTAAACATCTGCGTGGATAACGACTTAATAAGGGCTTAAATGTTTCAGGTAGACGAAGCAAGACAAACTGGGAATGTATGCTAGCTAAAAGACGGATACTACTCTCGAGCGAGGTGATGGACGAGGGTGAATATGCGCACTGGCAGTCTAGGTGTGTCATCTGTCTGCGTTGTCATTGGCCTTAGCATTTCTAATAGACTCCCCGGGCTCTACTTTTCTCAGAGACGTAATCAGTCAGTGAGAGCACCTCTCCCCTCGGCCTATGCCAGCACAGCTCCAGGCCAGAGAGAGGCAGGGCTGTCCAGTCAAACGGCCTGTTGGGACAATTCATACCACACCCTTTTAACAGGCTGCCTACGGCCCTCAATGACTGGCCAATTCAAGGACACTTAGCAATCGAGTGAGCACAGAAAGCCTGGCTTTAATGAAATTCTGTGCTTTGTTTATGTTCATTCATTTTCGGTTATACAGGTTACGTTAAAAAATAAGAAACACTGTGTAGCAATTGAAAAAGGGACATAAAAATCAGTCGTAATCTTTGCACTGTAATGAAAGAGTGGCTTCAGTCGGAAATACAGACTGTAGACATAACTGTAGGAATTCACTTTAGTTTTTATGGTAAACTGTGATAAAGCCTATCACCTGGTAGACTACAGTGTCTGAGTTAAAGGCTACAGGATTTCGTATTGCTTCAGAAAACATTTTGACCCTCATCTAAAAAGGCTTCTCCAGTTCTTGAACCTGATGGGGCATCCCAGGTATTATACTATAGGGTTTGTCACCTTGGAAGTACTCATAAGAGTCCTGGACTGTCACCCTGTCAATACATAAGTCACTAGGATCATAGGGGTGGACAAAGGTGGACCAGTTTTTGAGCCGTCAACCCACCCTGCCAATATGTAAAGAGTTTGGGTCACATTGGTCAAGGTGCGAATGGGGGTTAAACCACCTAGGAAGGGATCTCCAAGCAACTTTGTAGCTGGATGATAAGTGGTTTTGTAAATAACCCCACTTGTTCAACAATGGGAGTTTCAATTGCTCGTTGATGGCCCTCTTCACACCTCGTTTAAAAGGGTAAACAGAGTCAAAATGAATAAATTTGAAGTATGTGGTTCTGTAGAATAACAATGTTTCTAGATTTGCCTTCATTGAGACAGGTGGGCTATAATGCCTCCTCCAAAGCACTTTACAGTTCTCCTGGCTTCCATGAAACCACGACTGATCCATGAGAATGCCAGATTAGTGCCCAATGGTGGTGTACTTCACTAGACCTTATGTAGCTTCCAAAGTAGTGCTCAAAAGTTTGGTGCTTTAAACCAGTGTGGCCAACTGCATCATTACCTTGCTGTTGTTTGTCCTAGATGTTTCCTCCAACGTAGTATAAGTTTGGTTACCTGTCTAATTCCACTAGTTAAAGTCAGTGTCCATATGGTGTATCGTATTCACAATATACACCATAACATTTCTTATAAAAATCCAAAACTGCATCTAAGCTGATATGCTCTTTCTGCCTTGATTCCAGTGATGACTGTCTGCCATGACCACGTTATTCCACGATGAAGTAGAAAGTTCAGGAGTCAGCTATTCTAGGAAGTAACTGCCAATGCAACTGAACATGGTACACTCTGACAGTGCTCACTAGCATAGCAGCGTCTTCTTGTCAGATGGATCTTCACCATCATAACCATATAGAGAAAGGTGGGTGTCTGACTTCATTGCTCTTCACTGGGTTGAGAGAGTTCACGCAAACACACGGCAAGCATACGTCTCGTTAAGAAAATTGCAATGGCTAGTGGAGAAACAATGGAGATACCATGACAAGATGGCAAAAGTCTAACTGATGCAGCTTGTAGAAACAAAAACATCAAAACATAATTGGCAGCATCTTGGCTGGGGTCATTTTGTTCCCGATCATTAGATGATACAAATTTGAGGATGATTGCCCTATGGTCCATAGAGCTAGAATATTAGTTATCTGTTAGCATTCCAGTTCATCCCCAAAGTGTTTTATGGGTTTGAGGGGAACCTTCTCGTGCTGCTAGTGCTGGTCCAAATCATAGATTTATATGGAGGTTCTATCATGAAGGACATCAGGTAAAAAACCTGTGCCGTATCTAACGCGCAGATCAGGTTGATCCACTGTGGCGACCGCTAATGGGAGCAGCTGAGAGAAGAGTGACAACATATTTAATTAGCACTTGATGAAACCCCTATTGGAACTTGTATTTGTCATTGACCCACATATGGGACTCAAGCAATCAAGAGCATCAGAGCGTATGGTAAATAGGTCTGTTTTCATGTTCTAATGAATATTCCACAAACCTTAAGTCCAGCGTCTCTTAGTGGCTTACTTCAGTGGCTCATGAACTTGGCTCTAGGAAGGACATGGCCATGTACAGTCAGGAAGGTCTCTGAAAAGTGGGTCATCAGTGAAATATTCATGTTGCGGATAGTTGGGGACCAAACCTCTAGACCAGAAGCTTGTGATCATCCAGCCAGGGGCCCTCTCATTAGACTTGGCTGGTTATACGGTCATGTTGTCATGGGATCATGTGGCAAACAACTGGACACACATCATATTAATTCATTTTTTCATGAGAAAATGAGTCACAAGTCTAAACCACTAACTGCCCCAAATGATTAGGTTTTTGGTTAAAACGTGTGGTACTTTATTAACAAGGAATTTCTGATTATTTCAATTTTTACTCTGTATTTCGTTGGATATTTCAGATTGATCATTATAAATTTCCTTCTAATTTTCCCCCTAGAACTTGTAAAGCCAGTCCTAACATCTTGCAATGTTTAAGAATGACATTGTAGTTCTGAGATAAACTAGATCAGGGTTTCTTTCATTTATAGAACAGTTTTTAGATCAGCAAATTTGGCATAAGATGTTGTGTTTATGTTTTTCAAATTGTTTTTTACTTGCCTTAAAATTTGTTACATTTGGAGGATAAAGATATTTCTACTAGTACAAGAGTAACAATATTCAAATTCGATCTTTTTCTTTAGGATTCTACACATTAACTAAATTACTAAACTATAATACAGCAAACAAATGAAATCCAGCAAATAAACAAAAATGGTGACCTTAAAATTACAATATTAAATGATTAATATCCATTTAATCATTTTTACTAGCAGGTATTTACTGTTCTACCAGTTTATTAAATTTTATTATAGTGTTGGTGTTGTACTGCTCCAGGAACTCATTGATTCTTGTTTCCTTTTCCAGCTTGTCTAGGCGTATTTCCATGGGTGCAGGCATGTTGTGTAGTGTTTTGGTGATTATTAGTGCTGGTGCACCAGGCCGAAAGAAGAAAGATGATGAAAGGCTAGCGTTTTGTGAGCAGCTGAATGCGTTTGTCAGCAGTGTTGATGAACGAGAGTGGTTATCAGTAATGTCTGATTTAAATACAAAAGCGAGGCGTGGGGTTGCTGCCGGTATCAGTGGGGAG
>JAUZSV010449136.1:0-17168 GCA_034780495.1 Parotocinclus cesarpintoi | reverse complement strand
CTCGTTGGGTAGCACCGTTTGCCTCACAACAAAAAGGTCCCGGGTTCAATCCCAGGGTGGAGCGGCTTGGGTCCTTCACATGTCTGTGTGGGTTTACTTGAACTCCGGTTTCCTCCCACAGTCCAAAGACATGTTAGGTTAATTGGCGTCTCCTAATTGTCATTGGCTTGCGTATGCAAATCACCCCAGCCGTGTAACTGGAAACAGCTGCCTGCCGGTCCCAAGCCCGGATAAATGGGGAGAGGTGGAGAAAGCAATGGCAAACTACTCCACTGTCCTGCCAAAATACTTTATAGATCACATCGATGAAGAACAGAAATGTGTGAAGATCAATGATCCATCAAGTGACCGAGGGTCGGCTGTACGGTTAATTCCATCCCATAATTGGTGTTAATTAGTGCATTTGCTTGTGCTATTGTAAGTACAAGTCCATTGTTGTTACAAGAAGCCTCTGTATAATGCCATATGCAAGCAGATTGAATCGCAAAATCTAACCTCACGTCAGAGTATAGGGGTTATGTAACTCGGATAGCAATATTCAGCTAACACTAGATATTACAGATGTGCGCCATTTAACGGCCATCTGATCAACGTCTGCTTGCTTTAACAACCAAGACTGTAGCAATTATAACAAATTGCAAATGGAAATAAAAAATGATGGGAATAAACAGTTGTTTAAAGTAAGAAATTATCAATAAAATTCCATAAATATTATTGATATTATAAATACTATATAATAGTATATATACTTTGATGTTTTGTTTACTTTTAACTTAAAGTAAATTATTATTAAAAATAATAATTTAATATTACATTGCCTGTTCTGGACACTAGCCTTTCTTCAAATGGACTTCCTCTTGGTTATGTGCAGCCAGCCAGGTTTTTATTTTCAATTGTGTTGGTATTTGGGTTCTACAGTGCATGCGATTGTTAATGTGCATATTCTGAACAATGTCACGCATTAGTAAAGATTGGTGGTGGATTTGATGACCGATGTTTAATTAGCACACAATGAGAACAATAAAAGTAATAACAAAAACATAAAATTTAAAAAAGTGTATTTACTGATATGTAGTGCAAGTTTTGGTTTGGACGCTATACTAGGTATAACAATATCTGATGCCTTTACTTAACGTTTGGACAGTTTTCTTGTGAAAATACACTTTATATTTACATTACAGTAGAAGCGAAAAATCTGTGACTACGTTCATGTCCGAACAACAACCATTTCGATAAGCGAACGGTTTCACAGAACAACACTTCAAACTGCACATACTGTATTTGGCAACTAACAGTATCAAAGGTCTTGTATCAGTTAGAATGTTAGAAAGAAACCATACTGTACAACAATCATTTGTCAGGGAACACAACACTGGAAACAAACACAGGTGTTTAGACTAATCAGTCACAACAGATTTCCAGGTGTAGTTGCACAGAAAGAAATCCCCCAGACGGCTGACTATATTAGCAACTAGTTTCTGTTCAGAAGAGAAAAGTGGCACGAAGGTGCCACATTATAGCCGACAAGAAGTCTGCACATAAAGTGTGGCGCTCGCCTTGCCCTCCCCCTCTTCATCACCACGAGCACAAAACACTGCACACAAATCCTCCCTTTGGTAAGTCTGCAACTGTTCCAGATGTGTAAAACTGTTTTTTTCGTTCCCATAGTGGTTTGTGGTACACCAAAGCATTTACGAGCTTCTCCACCCATTACCTGCTTGGGTAGGTAAACAAGCGTCTACTTCCTTTGATTTGATCTCCTACACCAACAGAGCAGGATTTTAAATTTGTGGTAAACACCATTGTCATTGGACTAAGGTTCAAAGGTGACCGAGTTAAGGTGGGTTAAATACACACAGGGAGTGAAAGTGTGTCGGCTTCCTTTACAGTTGGCTATTAGCCATGCTCAATAAGGCGGCACACCACACCGAAAATATGCAGTAAAACAACAGGATAGTGTGACAACATTCTTTTAATATGGAAAAGACCAGGGGTTACATATTAGTTCTGACCGGTTTAAAACAGCAAAACATTTACAATCGTCTATACACAGCAGAATGTACACATTATACAACACATATATACATGCTTTCAATATATTATTATTTAAAGATTTGTTTAACCATAGACAATAATGCTGGAGAAGCTCGGACAATGAGTTTGATGCTTTTAAGAAGGAAGCTTAAACCGGAAGCAGAATATAGGTAGTACTTTCATTCCGTTGTTGGATCCCGTGTGGGTAGTACGGTGAGACATGAGAAGTGCCACTACTAAGCTAAGAAGACTGATGGAAGTCTAAGGGTTGGGCGATATGACAAAAACAATGATGGATTTTCAGTATTGTGGATATTGCTCTGCAGCACCACTTTAACAGCATTTTATTCACTGTAAAACAATGGACTGTACAAACGAGTTCTCAAATCTTCTCTAAATTCCTCCAAGTCTTAATACTGAATCAAGACAAATGCATGTCTCAATGTAAAAAAGCTATATGATTTTTTTATTTTTAAATCATCATCCAGATTTCAAGATTTAAGACCAAGTGTGAGAGGTACCGGAGTATTTAATGACATGGGGTCTTGGTCATTTCCTATACTACAGAAACAACTGATTTTATTTTAGTGCAGATCAGCCACATCTGTGTTTTGACCCTTCTCCTTTGAATTGCCTGTTGTTCACCCAACACTCACAATTTAGTCTGTCCAACGTGCATACCAATGAATTTACAGCCATACCGTGCACTACATTTATGGCATTTGGCAGGCGCCCTTATCCAGAGCGACTCGCAACTGATACGGTCTTACAAATCAAGCAATTGAGAGTTAAGGGCCTTGCTCAAGGACCCAACTGTGGCAACTTGACAAAGGTGGGATTTGAACCCTGGACCTTCTGGTCCAGAGTCCAGTTCCTTAACCACTAGGCTACCACAGTCCCACTAGTTGTCATGTGTCTTCTTGAAAGCAAATTATGTAAATCAGACATTGCTGAATATACAAAATGTTTTTTTAATAAAGTCTTTGCACTATGCAATCGGTCAGTATATTACAATACTATCACTCATTACAAATGGAGAAAAACATAACATCCCGGGACTAGCTGGCAAAAGCTTAACTTGAACTGCAAATATCTATTGTAAAGTGTAAAACTCAAAGGGTATGAGCACAGAGGACAATCTTCAAATAAATGGTACTTTGTAGATGAACAAAAAAGGCGTTTCAGCGTTCAAAGTGTCAAGAGATTGCTCACAGAACCCTAACTAGGTATCAATAAGCAGTGGGTTAAATACTTATTTATAGTTTTGAAAGCTGGGAGCGGTGTCTGTGCCAGAAAGCTGTAAAAGGCTGAATCAGTCTTGCACTCATGACTGAACTGCTCAGTATAAATAGACTGCATGTGAGCTCCTAAACTGGACCTGGGTGAACAATGAAAAAGTGTTCTCTCACAGTACCTTTCAAAGGCCTTGGGATCTCATAAGGTCCTTTCCCCAAATTTTCCCCAAAGGAATACAATTATTATTCATGCTATGTTTTTTTACAGTCCATGGAGTCAGGAAACAAGAGTGGATGAAATGCTGATATGTGATTACACAATAAATACCTGGACCAAACTACAGAAAAGTATTCTGTATGGGAATTTCCTACAGTCGAAAGTACTTTGTTTTGCAAACTAAACGTTTGCTTTTCAGTATTATTGTCAAATCAGCTCAGATGCTACCAGGTGATCAAGGGAAGAGTTTAATGCCAGCTATGTATTGTAAGCTGAATCAGGACTTCATCACTAGAGAACCAATGATGATATTTGTGCCATACAACCCATCCTTATGTCACTCCAAAACGACTGGAGTAGTATTGTTATACACAGTGTCCATCCTATTGGGAGTTAAGTGTAAAATTAGGCATCCTTCAAACATTCCACAGCCATCTTCAAAACGACCAGGTCCTGTTGCAATAGAAATCCACTCAGGAAAATTACAAATCTCTTCTGTTTGTGTGAGTCTGAGGTGCAGTACACCTAGCAAGTCAGACGGCTTCTTCCAAATTAAAAGAGCTTTTCCTGTTCCTGTTAACCCGACCTGTTCATCAGGCTGAGAAGCAGGAGCAGAGTGATGATAAGGAGCGATGAAGAGATCTCTCTCGCTCTGTTTGATATGTTCTGAGTCCGTGCTGCACTCTGCTTGAGTGTACTGGGAGGAAGAGCTTTCAGGTCCTGCAGCGCTGCAAAGGCTGCCATAGAGAACTGCACGTCTCCTGTGGTGAGCACATCAAACACGCACGACTGGAAGTAAACGTCCTCGACCTGCAACATCTCCCTGCACCTGGAGGTGGCGCGCTCCAGCAGGTCCGCGGGGCCTACGGCGCCCAGTTGCGTCTGACCTACGGTCTCGTCGTGCCTCTGTCCGCGGCTCAGCACGTGCGCGTTGATGAGCTCGCTGCGCGGGCAGCCGTGCAAACACAGCTGCAAGCTGCTGCTGTCCTCCACCTCCACCAGCTCCTCAGGAACCCGAATGGCAAAGGTCAGGTAGCGGCCGACCCGACGTACAATTATGGACGTACCCAGGTGGCGAGCGTGGATGGTGACCTGGCGTGCCCCACCATGCCCGCTGCCTTCGGTGATGCGTAGGCTGCCAGAGTGCCCGCCGCTGCGTGATCCGTCCTGGAAGGCCGACGGAACATCGTCTGTGGTGGCCTGGTACTCCTTCTGCTCGGTGCACTCACGGTATGCTTTGAATATAACAGTAATCTGTGAACAGAACGGTCATGACCGATAAATAAAACAGGGAAAGGAGATTGGTATGCAAACTCCAAACTAGTCATGCGTATGATAATGGAAAGCACAAAGAGCAGCAGGTTCTCTTTTGAGAGGTACAAATCTAACAACAGATATAAGCAAAAAAAAATAAAAAAATGAAACGAATATTATATTTAGTTCCTTTTAACATCTTTGCACATTGTCCGAGCAGTTTATCCATAGTCACTGTTGTAATATTCATGTTCTTCATGACTCATCTTAATGTTTGTACATTTTTTGTTTATATAATTCAAAATCTGCAAATTTAATACTGCCGTCATCAAAGAAAACCTTCAGAGAAATAGGACAATAGAGGGGGGAAAACATCTGGCTTTTTACTTTGTTTTGAATTGCCTTTTTAGGACTGTTCAGCTTACAATTGGAATTCTTAAATATTAAATATGGTACAAAATTCTACTTGCTTGTTTTGATCCTAGCTGTCACCTACTAACCTTATCATGGTTATCTGGAATCTCGTGTGCTACAATTTCCATAAGAAGGTTTTAATCATAGGAACTTGTGTGTAATGTGTGTTTCCACTACAGAAAAAGGGTTTACAGGTTAGGTAAACCGGCAAGTTTATCCTCGTGTAGGATAAAACAAGCTGTACATAACTGACATGAGCAAAGCGTAAAATTTATTTCAGCAATCACTAAATGTCTGTTTATGGTGTCCAAACTATGTCAATTTAGTCTCTTTACTGTTTGCAAGAGTTTTGGGTTTTGAGAGTTTGTGTGTGTGCGCGCAAACATTCGGGCTGCCCTTGTGCACTCTGTTGGAGAAGCTACGTAAAGTATTTTGGTTTTCAGCTCAGTATGTAACAAGTTGCGATATTGGAGTCACAGAATATTCATGGATCACTGTCTCAACACACAAACACACCAGAAGATCTGTGACAATGTTTAGGGAGGTGTTATGAACCAATTTTCTGCTTAGCTCATTAACTGTACTTAAAGCATCAATAGAGCAGTCAAATGACAGCTCAGACATGGAAGTTGTTATTGACACGTTACAGGCGATAGATGGCACCAAATACAATGGTTACAAGATCTGCTGTGCCACTCCGTTTCAGTGTTTATATTCAGTCTGGTGAAAATATTATAGAAAATAGCTTTTTCCTCTTCCATCATCCAGCCTAATGTTCTCGGTTTTATTTATGTCAACCATATTCACACGTTTACATTATGAACTGGAGTGATACTTAACACGCAGGCTGTTCTTAATCACAAATTCTATTTATCTTATCACTTAACCATTGGTTAGTTCTCTTTAGTTGTGCACATTTGAATTCTTTGGCTGAAACCATAACAGGTATCACAGTGTTAACACCTGCCATCCTTTGCCCGTTTTGTGCGGAAAGTGAGAGATATCTGACTTTTTGTAATAAAACAAATAAACACTAATAGCTATACTTGAACATGAGCACTGTGTACTAAACTACATTATGTCGTATTACAAGGTGCACGTGTCCTGGCAGATAGGTGCCTCCGTACAGACGTAGTTTCTGCACTACAAAGTCGTGTATTTGAAACATGAAATGCATTACTGTATTTATAGGAACCCATATTCATTGTTGTAACGATACACAGTTGTCGGATCTTTAGATTTTGAATGTGTTTTTGATTGGGGGTTTTTTTGTGTCAGCTCGCACATCGTTAGCCTTAAATTTAGACCTAACATCATACACCTGCAATTTGTACTTTAGTATACAGGCTTCTATCTGTTTTAACTGCAGGCTGTTAACGCACTTTCACAGTTCCAAATCTGTATCCAAACTTGTGTGCATCATGGCACTGATCTGTACAGGTCCCATAAGCAGGTAGCCAAAAGACAGCATAACTTGCGTTATGACCCACAAATCATCAGAGGTCTACTTTAGCTTTTTAAATCAAATCATCGTCGGGTGTTCATGCCTCACCTTGTTGGTTGCCGTGGCGCTCGATCCTGCCACGACTGGCACGTTTGTGACCTGGACAGACAGGTAGCGATTGTGAATGAGTGGCCACGCACCCTCCACCCTGCACGTCTGAAACTCGTCCTTAAAAGTGCGCAGGTGGGGGTCCCCAAATAGTCCACAATGTGCATATTTTTTCTTCTGGGCCTCCGAAGGACCTGAGGCCAGCGCTCTGCTCTCGTAGTCGCAGGTGTCTGCTGCGGCTGGTCTGGACGTGCTCGGGGCTTTGGCTCTAAACGTTGGACCCTCGCTGGAGCAGTTGTGCTGAGCGAAAAGCTCTTTGATTCGGATTTCCACAGAGTGGTAGACGAGGTCTCCTCTGCAGCCGCGAGCTGTCCGTCTAGTGCACAGGGAGTAAGCCCTCAGAGCCACGCAGTGCTCCACATCTGACACCACCTCCTCCTGAAGACCACCGGGAGACGAGAAGGATGCCACGTACTCTGCATTACAGCGCTGGATCCGACATGACTGACAGCAAACTACAAGGGAGAAAGAGAGGATTTTCACTTTAGGTTGGACAAGGTCAAAGTAATCATGAAATAGCTTGATGTTTTCTCTTGGAAAGATTTCAACTTTAACGTAAGCAGAACAGCTTTAAATCCCCTGCCAAAGGAAAGCAGTCGAAATCCTCAAGTTTCATCAAACACACATGTATCCGCCTGTTGAAGGCCTGCATCTTGCTGCCAGATGCCACACATCAACAACAAACCTTTCAGTTATATGATTTTATTAAAGTTATGATTAAAGATCTACAAACTATAAATGGAAATAAAACTATAAGAGCCTCTTACCCATGCAGCATCAAAAACACTTCCTAATAAGGTTTATTTCAGACATATGGAAACATTATTTTGAGATTACAGATGTATACAAAGATCATCCCTAGCACTGACGGGTGACGTTAAAAACAATGACAGTCTGAGGTTCTGGGCAATGTTCAGCTGGGAAACCTTCAGTCCTGGCATTTGCATGGATGCTACTTTTCCATGCATTACCTAAACATTGTTGAAGACCACGTACAGAAACTGTGGATAAATAAAATGAAAGTTATTTACAGTATGCTTATCTTAGACATTTTTATGTGTTGCTTGTGCAGCTGTGAAATCTAGCCCACAGTGATTTAATGCACAGTCATCTTCATCTAATCCAGTTACTGTGTTATATATTTGTCCACATTGCCAATATCTGCCAAACGGCCTTTGTCTTTTGAGAGAGAAGAATGAGCTGCTGAGACAAAGCATTACAAATAAGCACATCAGACATCACGGTATGTCAGACTTTCCAGCTGGCCTGGATGTAAAAGCTGAACAATGAGATGTTTAAATGTAATTTGAACACTCTGCAGGTAGTCCCAATTCCAAATTCGTGACAAACCTAATCAGAGCTGGGAGCTGCTCTAATGAAACACTCACATAATGCATAACACATGATAAACTTCTAACTTGAGTATTTCTAACCAAAGGTAAATAACAAGAGCTGGAGTCAATTGCTGTTTGATTTCCCCATTCCATCACACCTACTAAACCTGGTAGTTAACTGAAGAAATTAATCATGTGTTCGACCAGGGAAACATAAAACCGTGTGGGACTCCAGTCCTTTAGGGAGTTATGGAAGGCAATTACTTTCCTGCGGACAAATATTTATCCCCATCTGAGTCAAAAGGAGTGTTATCAGGCCTGTCCAGGCATTTAAAATAAATAAATAAATATATATTACTATTAGCACAGTGAAAAATATATAACTAGTACACAAGTTGTTTTAGTTATGTAATGTAGTCTCCTCACAAGCCTGAGTAAGCTTAAGAGAATAAGGAAATGAATGAATAGATGAAAACTACCGCCTTTAAGAATCTACACTTGTTGGCATAGCATAACTGAGTCGAGTGGTGTAAAGTACAGATGCACGAATACTGTAGAATGAATTATTACAAACACAGAGCTTAATCGGCCACACACAAACGATCTAATTCCATGCATTTTATGGCATTTAACAGACATTAAAAAAATTCTTACAATCCAAGCAATTGTGAGTTAAGTTGCTCAGGAACCCAACTGTAGTAGCTTGGCAGAGGTGGGATTTGAACCCAGGATCTTCTGGTCCATAGTACAGTACCTTAACCACCAGGTGACCACATTCCCAGTTTTACTAGGCTTGTCAAATTTTCTTTTACCTTCTTTGCATCTTACCTCTTTCGCACATTAGTGACAAAGATCTATAATACAGATGCAGAAGCTCGAGATAGCAGCACTGCACACAAATTGAGATATATTTTTAACATTTATTATATACTCCAACAATTAGGTTGGAGTGTGGCAGTAACAAGAAATATAGGCTACATTATCTTAATTAAGCACCATAAACATTAAGCCACAGAATACAAGGGGCTTGATCATGTAACTGGAAGATCAGACACCATGCTGTAATGGTTACATATACTATATTAACTGTTTAACAGTTACACAATAGTTACACTGCACACAATAATTGGAGCATATTCCATTATGGGATATTACATTTTGAAGTACCCCTAAATATCTGTGAGCAGTCCATTTTTCCAAATTATGCAGTAGTGTATTCAAAGCCTAATGGTACCATTGTGGTGCTGTACCTATGATAATATAACTACAATCATTTCCACATGTTTTTCTGCCTGATGTCAAATGTTTTTCAGCTGGAACACTCACACCACTAAACTTGTGCTCCTTTTAATTACCACCTCCTTACCCCTTTTAATTACAGGTTACTCAACTTGAGCCAGTTGTAAGAAGCACTGCATGATTACAAGCTTTCTCTCACCCGCAGCTAAAGCAGTTTCCAATTGTTTTGCATTTGTTGCTATGATGTAGTGGTTTTATTGATGATGACGACACCATTTACTGCTGAATATATTAATAAAATCAATTCCAAAAAAATGGTGTGCACCTAAAGGGTTTCAAATTGCAGATTGCATACAATCATTATTCATGCATACATTTTGCTAATTATAGTAGGATACTTGTTAAACTAGATGGTGGACTGCATATGGGTCCATATTGCAGCTGTTCCAGCAGAGAAACATGCTGAGGACGGGACTACATAACAGTACCATGTGTAACAATGTCAGCACCTTGCCTGTTTAGTCAATACCGGTACACTACATCATCCAGCATAGATACATGTGGGCATACAAGGCGTTTATGCAAACCCAAATTCGGATTATGCACAATTTTACAGAATGTAGCAATTAATGCTCAGGTTTATTTTAAACACAATACAAAAGCACATGAGTCTATAAAATCACTTCAATCACCACTGCAAACAACAACATGGGGTTTAGCGATACACGTTAAGTGTTCAAAATTTAGACCCGAGACGGGCTGAGCCCAACAAAATTTGACCTGAACCACTTTTTAACGCCCAACCCCGATGACAGCTGAACATTATTCACCATTATTCACATTGCCATTTGTCAAAAGTAAGTCATTTATAAACGTTTTAACATTACGTTATACATTGATGGATTTTCTCCACGACAAATAAAACCAAGACTGATATTTGGCAAGTTTGCCACCCGCAAACCCAAACCCGGCCCAAGCAAAACGATGAAGCATGAACCCAACCAGACAGGTTTGGGCCAAGATCTCCAGCTCTAATAAGTGTGGTTTGTTGATGCAGTTTTTACTGAAAGACAAGCGTCAAAGTAAATTTGAGGTGGTCCTGTCCACATTTTAACATTTTTGTGTGGACTGTGGAATTGGTCACATGACCACAGCCATTTATTTGCATGCACCTGAGACATTTACGAGAACAACTGCCCAGCCCTGGTTCTAAATAATTAACTGGTGCCACTTTTTATGCTGTAGTTTCCTTTCACTTTTTTGGTAACACCACAGTTTTGGTTATACTCCTGTAGAAGGAGATAAAAGGTATTTACAAGTAAATGTAAGAAAATGTGGAATTAAATCAGTTCAGTTAAATCAGGTAATTCTTAATGGGCTATGTTACTGAAATACCCAAACAGTTAAAGCAGATAACATGCATTTAAATATAAAAGAAACATCAAGGCAACAGTTCAAACAAACCTCCATAACACTGGAGATGCCTTGATATTAGTTCAGTGTTCCAGGAAATCAGTACACGTCAGATAGCACCATGTAGCCTGAGGGACTGAACTTGTGCATCTACCAGCATGTTTTAGAGCCAAGTCAAGATCGGCGAGCACAACAGCGTTCCAGACAAGAATAACAGTTCTTTTCACTGTGTGATTTAAGTAAATATTGAAATAACATCTATAGGAGCTTAAAATAACATTACGCAGAGGAAAGATTAATACACATCACCACCAAGTTTCCTTTGGTCCCGCTGGTGTGTTTCACTTGCTTAGGAACTGACGTCGAAACTCAAAATTGCGTCATTAACGTACTGTTTGTTTTGCACTGTGTAGACACTAATAGCTCATAAACTGCTTTCTAGTCTGCTTTTTTATTTTAACCAGCTGATTTACATGGACGTTAACTTCAAAAATCTTATATAAACGTACGGAAGCTGACTTTATTAGTATTGACTGCGAATAGCCACGTTAACAAGACCACAAGCGCCGAACTCTGGGTTAAGGAAACCGCTCTGATTTCGCAAGTGGGACGTACCAGTTGAGAAAGCACTTTTTAATGATTCATTTTTTGGACTTGAACAGAATTTGGAGCTTTAATCAAATGTACCAGAATTCACACTACATAGCATAATAGTGAAAGGTAAGAGTGACTTGTAGAAGTTGTCATTCGTCTGAGTCACAGTCATTGGCTACTGTACATATGGTGCCAGTGTATGATGTCACCTGCGCCCCCCCCCCCTCCCCAAATTCCTTCCAACGTGATTGGTGCATAAAAAAAGCAAATGTATAACTTATCTAACATCTTCCTCTAGGTTTTAATAGAACCAGATACGCACTGAATGCTTTCCACCAATTTCCAACAGTGTAGTAAGCACGGACTGGGTTTCCGGTCCATTGCAGCAGGAGCACCAGAGTGACCCATCATACATTTACATTTACCAGACACCCTCAACCACAGCGACTTACAAATGATCTTACACTGCACACAATAGCAAGTTAAAGGACATCCTTCCAAATCCACTAGTGACAGCTTGGCAGTCCACTAAAACCACAGTACCACTCTCATCCTTCGGTCACAGCCGATCATTTGCACATTTTTTTTTTAATAAATAATTACAAAACAGTGAATAAGCGATAAGTTTCCATCTTTGTGCATTGCAAATTTTCCATTCCCGCAAAACATTTTTATATAGAAGCGTCACTATGTAGGGCGTTAGAATATTCCTTAAACCTCAATAACGATATGGATTTTCTTTTCTGCAGGAAGTTAACATGTTCACCAAATATACCTGAACCCAGCCACCCACCGCCAAGCAATGCATAACACTTTATTTCTAAGAGTAACAACACAACTGCTCAGTGATGTGTGTGTTTGAGAAAGCATGCATTCAAATCCCCTTTTGTGACCAGTGACGTGCAAATCATCACGACCTAAACAAAACGTAGTTTAATGCAAAAGTTTGTGCATCCCATGTCACATTCTGTTCTCTGTTGGACGCAGGTTCCTCTAATTCGTACACTCAGCCAATTTCAGATGATCATGTTTCCTTCTTATACACTCGCAGGTTTAAAATCTCTCTTGGAGGGAAGCTTAAACTTAGAATAGTAATGTTTACAGACGTGTAGAAGGTTTGTCCACCAAAATTTCGCACCTACACCTTTACAGCAAACAAACTTGAAAATTAAGGGTTTTTTTTTTTAAGTTTGCAGAATGGCTATTAACCATTTGTATTTAAAACATAGTCCGAAAATTACTATTTAATTAAGGATGCAGAAACTTTTAAAGACCACGAACAGCTCTGGAAACTTTTCGGCATTGTTGCTCATCGACCATAATTCAGTACTCATATTGTACTTTAAAAATAAAAGCCAAGACTCGACTGTTGGTCGAAAATAAATATAAGAAACAATTTTCACCCATACTCTAATGTGGTATATTCGTGTATACACATAAATTATGTACGTTTCAAAATTAACAGCAGCTGCACGCATCCCGCTAAGACAAAGTGGGAGCTAAGCTAATGTAAACGGCAGTAAGCTGCCTTAATAAACGTGGAAAAGCGTTACAACAAACAAGTAAACAAACTCGAACTGAGTTGTAAAAATGTCTCAACCTTTTTACAAAGTGAGTTTAAAGAGATTTCGGTTGCAAAAAGTAACAAAACCGTCCTCTCGTGTCGATTAGAGATGGACTAAATCACAGCGCACGAACTTTTAGCTAACGGAGTTTAGCACGCTACCTTGTTTTGTTAGCGCAGCTTTCTGCTCAGCTCAAATGAGTAGTATTAATAAACCGTTTAACTCCGTAAAATAAAACTGCCTTTAATGAAAGAACGTGCAGTTCAGGATAACGTTTAAACGAACCCCCTTGTTTTTGGAGGCGATTTCACTTTTCAGGCGACACCGAGTTTCGTTTGAGTTGCAGCGAAAATTCAAAGCCCGAAACAACAAGCAGTTTCTCACCTGGTCGAATCAGGAGGGACACGGAGAGCATAATCAGGGAAATCCGGTTTAAGAGCTGCAGCTTAGCCGAGTTGAGGGTTCCGCTTCTCCCCATGCCAATCCATTCAGTTAGAATGGAGATCACACACTGCTGATCACCATCTCTGAGAGAAACACACACTTATACATCGCCAGTCCTACAGTGAGAGTAACACACAGTAAACTGCTACAAAGTACTCAAGGGGAGGGGTTAAATATGGAATATATTGGTATGGGTGGAGTCTAATGCGTTACCACGCCCCCACTGGATGTTGTCTGCGAGTGGTTATACAACCGAACTTTACAGTCATGTGTGAAAGTTTACAGGCACTTTAGGCCAATTTCTATGTGAGAAGATCTGAACACAAGCTTTGTAAACAGACAGCTCTGGGACTGTGCTTGTGTAGCGGTTATGGTTAGTAAAGATCCGGAGTTCAAGATTCAAGTGCATCCTTGTCATTGTCACATTAGCACAGTTAAACTGGTGGCTGGGTTGTGTAATACAATTCTTATTTTGCTTATCCTCCGTTCACACGTGGTAGACGTACATTTAGAGGTAGACAATCAAATTTTAATTTGTTTTATTTAAAAGGAAATGTCCTGTATATTACTTCGCTCTTCATAGAACATAGACTGCGGTAGCCTAGCAGTTAAGGTACTGGACTCTGGACCAGAAGGTCCTGGGTTCAAATCTCACCTCTGCCAAGCTGCCTCAGTTGGACCCTTGAGCAAGGTCCTTAATCCACCATTGCTTGGGTTGTAAGACTATATCAGTTGTAAGTTGCTCTGGGTAAGGGCGTCTGCTAAATGCCGTAAATGTAAACTTAAAAGTGACGTACCTGTGCAGTATTGTTTACAGTCACCGGCCACTTTATTAGGTACTCCTTTTTTCTACACTCATTCTCCCTTTAATCAGTTCCACTTATCATAAAGACTCTATATAGTTCTACAGTTACAGGCAGTGTTTCCTTTCAGATTTGATTAGTCCCCTTTACTCAGGACCCACACAGGACCCCTACAGATCAGGTATTAGTTGGGGAGGATCATCCTTAGACCTGCAGTGACACTGGTGTGGCAGTGTTGTGTGGATCAGACACAACAGTGCTGCTGGAGTCTGTAAAACCTCAGCGTCAAGGCTGGACTGAAGATAGTCCTCCAACCAAAGCAAATGAATAGTGTTTCAAACTCCAGCAGCTCTGCTGTGTCTGATGCACTCATATTAGCAAAACTCGCAATAATACACCCCCACCACGTCACTGTTACTGCACTGCTGAGAATGAACTACCTCTTAAATAGTGTAAATAGTATCTGGTCATATCAGATCCGATCCATTAGTGTAAATGGGACTAAAAATAATTTATAGGAACAGACAGACTACAGTCAGAGATTATAAAACTACAAAGTACTTCTCGTTTGGTATGTGGAACCGATCAAATGGACAAGAGTGCCAAAACAAGGACATGTCCTAATAAAGAGGCCGGTGAGTGTATGCGTGCGTACAATTTGTGGGGTTCAATAAATAATGTGCAAGTGTATGTATCCATAATTCCACCAGTGACCTAAAGTAGAGGGAAAGGAGAAGTGTTTAAAAGAGCTTCACAAGCCTGAGAGCCTGTGGTTAGAGACCGTTTGTCAGTCTTGTTGCTCTAGACTTCACACTCCTGTACCATCAGCCTCATTGTAGAACAGTGAAAAATTCCAAAGCCTATGACCTATAGATGTTTGTCTTATTCAAATCTTCTGCAAAGAACAAACTTTAACATGACAAATACTAATGCACTATTATATATGATGTGCTTGGAGGTTAGAAACATAAAACACTCAATGCATTTATGTGTAAATTGTACACAATTTATTAGATAGATTAAAATGTACAGAAGTCGGTCTTAAAATGTTGTTTTCTGCATAAAAGGGTACCTAAAATTTTACTGGTTCTAGCCAGATCTAGTGCAAAGATCATAAATCCAGATCGACAAGGTTCACATATTTTAGGAAATAAATAATAATAAAAATAACAATAATAATAATCATATTTATATAAGCCAATTTATATAGTGCCTTTCACTCACCCACAGTGCATAACATAAAATGCCTTAAAAAACATAAGTCAATGTGCCTAAACTTTTTGCATAAATAGTTCTACTAATGAAAAATAAAGATGATAAATCCAGATGTATTAGACTATAAGTCTATTTTCATAGACTTCTGGTTAAGAACTGTTAACAATACAAATTTTGTGCAAGTTCCTCTTCAGATTTATCTGTTAAAATGTGTGCAAATTTTAATTGAAGTTTGTTCCTTGCAAAGTTTGTAGATCTTTCCATTTATACAATAAACAAAACATACTTTTGCATAATGCACTCTAGTGCATTTCTTACATTTAGTTAAAAACGAACTACATTAAGGTTTATTCAAATGTAGTGTGTCTTTAACATACCTTCTTCTGAACAGATTTTTAGGCTCCATTTGTTGTAGGCAGAGAGTCTAAAAGACAAAAGACAATTTATTAATAAGCTTTAAACGTAGGTTCCATAATTAAAGTCCAGCCTAAACACGTTTGATTTTATAATATTTTGATGATAGGTTCTGCATTTCTAAAGCGTGTTTTTTGCATAAGCAAGCTGCAACGTTTTGGCCAGTCAGTAAAGTCACTGAACCCTCAACTGCTCAGGTTAATTGTAAGTAGCACTGAAAAAGTTTGGGCTACAATAAGCCCCATAGGTATTTTTTTTACACACACAGTGCAGTTCTGGTATCATGGTGGAAATAGCCAGCTACTAGTAATAGTTTGTAAGTTTGAGCACATAGTACATTTACATAACTTTGCAATGAACTGGCGTTTTGCCTAGGGTTCAGACTTTCCTCCCTGACAAGTACAAGCTGGGCTAAAACTTCTTTTTGATTATACAGAGTGATTTTAACTAGTAACAATTTACTGAGTGATTCATTGGTGGCTTAGGGTTTTGATCAAGGGCCTATCTCTGGCCACTTGGTAAAGAGAGGTTTTAAACTGATAATATTCCTATATGTCTAAAGCCTTGACTGCTGAGCCACTCCCATCCCAACATAAAAAACAACTGTGGTGATCCGACACAGTTATAGGAAAAAGTTAGGAATGTAGTTAACCCGAAGTGAAAACAGACCAACATTTTAATGGAAAATAAATCAACCAAAAAGCAGTCAATAAATGTCACAGCTTAAGTATGCAGTCAAACTCCACTATCTAAACTCATGCCATTAGATATTCGGGCTCAACACTGCCACTGTTTGGCCACGGAGCAAGGCCCTAAACCCACAACTGCTTTGTTCGCATCTTGATAAACTGTATCAGTGGTAAGTTGCTCTGAATCAAGACTGTCTGCCAAAAGACAAATGTATGACATCGCAAATGTAGAATGCATCTTGAACAGCTTTTAACTCTCACCTAGTGATCATTGTGGAAGCAGAAATGTATTTTTACTATTTTACTATTACGAATCAAGAATAATAAGTATTAATATTTCAAGAGGGCTTTGTTTAAATTGCTAAACCTAATCTGACTATGTAACCTTATGGCCTTTTGAGCTTGCCATGTCAGCAAAGGGCACACTGTTCTTTTGTGGTTAGATGTGCTAACAGAAAACAGAACAAAAATTTAAATGATGATGTGTCAACATATTTTATATCGAGCTTGCCAAACTTTGACACGTCCTTATGAAATATGTAACTTCTCCTCTTTGCATCTGTATCCTGCCTTAATCGTAGACATGTACCACCTAGTATAAAAGAGAATGGCCGCTGTGGCTCTTTATCCACTTGCATACAACCCACTTCATAATCTGTGGTAGCCTAGGGACTGTAGGGACTGTGGTAGCC
>JAUZSV010449025.1:0-17168 GCA_034780495.1 Parotocinclus cesarpintoi | reverse complement strand
ACACACACACACACACACTATAAACACCCCAAACACCCACACACTGTACATGTAACCTACACACACACACACACCCACTATAAACACCCCAAACACCCCCACACTGTACAGGTAACCTACACACACACACACACACACACTATAAACACCCCAAACACCCCCACACTGTACAGGTAACCTACACACACACACACACACACACACACACACACACACAGAGCTATAATGTAACCTGGTCAGCTCTGACATCAGCACTGTCTCCATTCATTAGCTCTAATAGCTGGAATGACATCACCAGGAAGGGATCACTGAGCTAAAAAGGCCACCAGTAGCTGCAAGTCAGCAGGATGATGCATTATTTTGCCTCGTAGTGCCTTCTCCTCTTTCTTGTTCGCTCCCTGTCACACGCAATCCGCAGCTTGCCTTTGGCTATGCTGACATACACCATGCTACAGCATCTCCCCTCATGGTGATACCTTCAGTTCTTCAATTTGAATTGAATACCTTTTTAAATAATAAACATGTGGTACATGCACCTTCTTAATGAAGGTATTGAAAGAAATGGTTTTATTGTGTTGTGTCTAAATTTGTTATTGTTAAGTTTTCAAATTCACCCTTTTGGATAATTCCACTGATTATGTAGTTTTTCTCCATGTGGTATAGAATCCTTTCAATCCATGTTTTTATTGTTATAGGTGGAGATTGGTGATGCACTAAAAAAAAAAGATTTAGTTTTTGTTTTTAAATTCACAATTTAAAAAATGTGATACCTAATGAGATGTAGCGATGCCTTGTGGTGCAAAAACTTAGGTGATGGACTGATGATGTCGCACGCGTTCTGTTTATTGTCTAATGCAGTTGCGTTTTTGGAACCGATGGACATAATCATAGGTCATGCCTCCAGTTGCGTTAAATCTTCAAATTTGATAAAAATGCAACAGAATAATGATTTTCCTATTTTTTACATGAAAAATAAGCATTATTTTAAATTGTTATTCTACAGAAATTAAAAGGAATGTTTTATTCAGTTACTTATGTTGTGAAGCTACATAAGTACATTTTTTATTTACAATTTTAAATTGTAAACCGTTTTGTATTTAAAAATGTGAATTGTTTACACTAGAGAAATAAAACATCAAAATAGAAAATCAAATTAAGCACTCTGTATTGTGCATTGAGTCGAACTGTGAGCAGGGTATTGTTTCCTTATGCTAGTCCTGCAATTTTCCCCTGCTATTTAAACCCCTTGTTTGATGCATTCCGGGCAAAGTGTGGCATTATATATCATATAATAAATGTATACATATTTAAGTAATGTGCAGAACGATATTCATGAGTACAAAACCAAGTGTGTTAATACTATTTAAACCCTATGCTTTGAGTGCATCCTATGATGTAGGTGTAGGTTTACTTTATTGAACTTCCCATAAATAAGAGTACCTATGTTAAGACTAATTCCTGTCTTCTTGCTGTGTTTCAAATGAACTGGGGTTGCCTCTGAGATCAGTGTACTAATCTGATATAATGAATCATTTTTGCTTGTTTGGCCTGTACAGGTGTGGTTCTGGTATGTTTTGAGGGAGACCTGGATGGCTACATTAACTTAGTGGCATATCCTTATGTGGAAAGTGAAAGCCTGGACCACGAAGACCTGGCAGAGAGGGACCAACCACGGCGAAAACACTCACGCCGTAGCCTGCATCGGTCCAGCAGTGACCACAAGGAGGAACGAGCAGCTCATGAGGGTGACAGCAATGACAAGTAAGCTCACATATTCTTATATATGCTCTAATATAAACGGTCTGAAATCGCACCCATAGACTGATTTACATATAATGTACCTTGGTACCACCTTGGAACTTGTCAAATTCTGTTCTCAATGCACTTGCACGGTGCTACCATTAAGATTTCTCAGCGGTCAAATTACAGGAGCATGGCTCGTCTAAGTAAATGTAGATTAAAACGACTCGATTCATGATTCTGTACAAAATGATTCAGGGATTGTTGTGTTTTTCTTTTTTTCATCTGCAGTACTGCATTTTTTTATACAAGTAAGTCTCCCTGGCTCCTAAACAGGTTAGCTGTAACAGCCAGTCAAAAGGAAATCAACAACAGGAACTAAATTCTTCAGAGCACAAGCAGTGATTAGTTTAACAGGCTATTCAAGCTTCTGGTGTCCACAAAAGTGTTTTTCATTTAATTTTCACTTTCAATCCATTACTCACCAACTTTAAAAGAAACTTTTCAACATTTTATTATAAAATGACTGTTGTGTAAATGATTTTGCCAACTGTAGGTTAATCTAAGTGTTGATATGCTAGAGGCTCAGTATAGATTCGGCTCATGATACATTTAACTTGTGATGGATTTGTCGGAATGTATCATCATTAAAAATCAGAGAGCATCTGTACAATAGTGTGGATTTTCTGGTGATCTGGAATGGATTCATTCAATTTGCATTAGTCCATATGAGACATTTTAGCTTGATACCAGTTGTTTTCAGAACTCGATAAGGCATCTGGAATGAATTAGCAAAAACCGAGGTATCCCTGTATAGTATAGTATAGTATAGTATAGTATAATATAATATAATATATGGCAGTGATCACACCCTTGTTGTTGTTGTTTTTGATGTTCTGTAGTACTGACGATTCAGTCAGTAAGCATTATGATGTAGGTGTAGTAAACCTAATGTTAATAATGTTTATTATTCATGCTGATAAAAATAGTCAACTTTGATATTCTGGTAACAGTGTCTTTTGAAATGCATTAACCAAGCCTTACAGGAAACTCCTTTTAAGTGCCGTTTTAGCACAGTAAAAAACTTTTTCACACGACCAAGGTGTCAATCATTTAAGCAACTGCAATTTTGCATCAAATGTTCAGAAACTGTTCAGGTCAGTAGCTATAAACTTCCACTTTATATTCACTTACTTTATGTCTTTATTGATTCTTTGTTGTAATACATTGCTTTGCTTTATTCGTGCTTTTAGAAAATTAATTTCCTACGTATATAGACTTATATAAAACATAATTTCTGGGTCAACAACGAGTGATTCACAAATGAGGAAGTTGAATCCCAATTCAAATGACCTTCTGGAAATCGTTAAGTTCAAATTCTAGGGTTCCAGTGTAAAGTTATCCAAAATGCAGAGAAATCCAAAACCTAAAAAGAAATACTTTTGTTTTGCTCTTTGTGTTATCAGTCTGCAGGAGCTGAAGAGTCCGCGACTAGACCTGCAAATTTACTCTGACGTGCCCTTCCAGATGCTGGATAGCAACAGTGGCCTAAGCTCTGAGAAGATCAGTCACAATCCCTGGAGCCTGCGCTGCCACAAGCAGCAGCTCAGCCGCATGCGCTCTGAGTCCAAGGAGAGCAAATTGTACAGTATCCTGCTTTAGTTAAATGCTAATACATGGTTATTATATTGACATATTTGTTTACTCTGAAATCTGCTGATAATTTAAGAATGAAAAATAAGTCAAAAAACCCTGGCAACATACCATAGCTGTATCAAAACAACATAATCATTGAATGCCAACAGCACACAAGAATTTGAGGCCATCTGAGAATTCCAGAAACATACCGGATGCAATAAAACAAGAAACTATAATTTTAAGACTTATTAAACTAAAATAAGTCTTAAAATACCTTACACAAATAGGAATCATGATCGCCTGAGCAGAAATAAAATGATCAACCCATCTTACAAAATCCCATACAAACAAACATGCAAAGTAAAAAAAAAAAAAAGTCAAAAGACTAATAAAGGTAGATTTGTTTTGTTGTTAACCATTCTGACAGATTTATTGCCAATTATTGCAGATATACAGTGGAGTATTCCCAATATAACCCTGATAAGCAGTTTTTCATAGACCTGCTGTGTTAACATACTGGGCCCATATCCATGCAGAGTAATATACAAATGTTATTTCCCTTTAATCAGAATTACAAACACTCATAGCAGAGCGAGTGCAGTGGTTATACAAACTGTCCAGTACCTTGCATCCAATAACTTTTGATCTTCCCTTTCTGCACCCCCTGCATGCGTGTATACTGTATGAAAATGCAGGTGTTTTTCAGGCCCTTATTTCCCCCCTTTATTGTGCTACAAAACAATGTTGTTTGGGCAGAGCTAGGAACTAAGTTCAGGTACACCTGGTGATCTCCTACCAATACCTGTTTGAAACTCCAAAGCCCATTTGTGAGGAAGAAAAAAAGAATCCCTTAAGCAGCTGCAGAAACATGAGACAGATTAGATTAGATTTTACGGATTAGATTTTACCACTGGACTCTCACATTCTAGGTTTGTTTATCTTTAAACAGCAGTAATAAAGTGGTGTAAAGAGAAACTAGACAGGCGAGACCACCCTGTGTTTGTAATTTCCAAATGGTCTGCCCTGTCAGGTGGTTAGCTACATTTTGTCCTGAACAAACCACATGTGGTAGGTGTTCGCAGTTGGCTGGTTAATTTATTAAGAACGTCCCAGAAATCTAAAATAAAACTAGGTGACGCTTTGTTCTGGTTTCTACATTAAGCTTTAGGCCACTGGAGCAGTATGTTAGCAGCAATTGTCTCTTGTTACAAGTTCTGGCAAATTTAGATTCAAGGACAGTTGTCTAAATAACCCCCCATACTGCTGCCAAATCTCAAAGTATATAATGTATACAAACCTGATCAGTAATATGCTATGATATGACCTTAACTATTAGCTGACTGTGTTAATCTGTCAAAATGTGGTCTGTATTCAAGTCATAGCAATAGGCATAATAAGCTCAAACTAATAGCACACAGTCAGGTGTACTTTATAGTACTTTGTCTTTGTTTGCAACACTAATCAGTCATGTACAGTTCAAAATAAAAATAGCATGTGAACCCTTAATTAGAGGCCATCCAAGCCATTGTGCCAAAATGGCACTTTCACCTCACTTTTAAATTCAAGTGAGAAAGTTCAAGACCCTTTGACTTTTTGGTACTTTTTCTGTACTTTCTTCTTTATTTTTTGTATGCCCTGTATTTTTCTGTATATACCAATACTCACTATGTTTTAAACCATTGTGGCACAGAATCATCAATAAATAAACTTCATTTGGGACAAAGGAGCAAAAAGGAGGTTCATATTAGGAGTAAAGGAGTAAAGGTTCATATTAAGCAGGGCCATAGGGCAAAGACAAATACATTGGGCAAACTTTAACAGTGAATGGTTTGGCCCCTTTAGACAAGGCCTTGAAATAGCAGATGATGTGATTAAGGAAATGTGGGATATGTGAGAGGAATAAATAGGCTGTTGAGTGGAGTGGAATCTTGGACGATGGAAACTGAGATGACACATCACAGTTATATGGACCTAAAAAGTGTCATAATGTAATATATTTAAAAATCATGTTATTGGTAATAAAGGTTAGAAAATTAGACATTAGACGTGTCATCAGTACCACTGTTCATGTGTGCTATCAGTAGTATTATTTACTGGGTGTCACTTACAAAGCACTAATTAAAATGCAAAAAACCAGGTTTTTATTGCAGTGTGCCTTAACAAACACTTGTATGGCTAAATCACACGATGATGAGGAGGGTTTTTTCTTTTTTTGGAGGATTTTGAGATTTGTTGCATGTACAGCTCTCTTAAAGGGATTCCACAGCAACTAAGCTGGCCTTAGGTCTGAACTGTGGTTCAGAACACACACATCAAAACACACATTTTCTGCTTTTTAATAATTATGGTGTTAATGTCCTTGTATGTTTTATGTTACCTATCTTCTTTAGGTCTTGTGTTGATGGATGGCTATAATCTTGGACAATTCTATTATCCAATAGCAGCATGCCAGAAGTGTTGTAGAATTTGCGCATGCTCTTTTGCAGATTGGAGACATTATTAACTCTTTTTGCAGAGCTGGGGTTACAGCCATGCTGTGATTTTTGTGAGGGGTATTGTGTAGTGCATTGGTAACACATTTGTTTATCTGGAGAACGAATTGTGTTTTTGGAAATAAAATTAGGTGGCAGTGTAATTTCCAGAAATTTGCAGTTAACATAGGGAGGCTGAACTTTTGGTCAAAAATTAAGGTATTTATTTCTTTATAAAACTGAGTGATACATATAGGTGGCACATGTTTGTGTCTTAATGGTGTCTTCTCGATGAGACTTGCATTACATGCTGGCACACTTGGCCGGCCAGACAATACCTGCACCTTTTGTTCTCTTTAGGATATATACTGACCCCCATGACCCTAAGCAGAACAAGTCTCGATAAAATCTGAACATAAAAGAATGAATAATATTAGTTCAATGAGGGCACCAGTAGGTCTGTATTTGATGGTGTTTGTTGTTCTGGATTTTCCTCCTTGAGTCGTACCTTGACCCTTCCTCCCTCAGAATTTCTGCTCCTTGAGAATGTGGTGCACCACTTCAGCTGCCCCTGCATCCTGGACTTGAAGATGGGAACACGACAGCACGGAGACGACGCGTCAGAGGAGAAAGCTGCCCGCCAGATGAAGAAGTGCGAGCAGAGCACCTCTGCCACACTTGGTGTGCGCGTGTGTGGGATGCAGGTGAGGAAAACACCTGTGTGCAAGAAATTTTTTATTTAGCTTAAATTGTTTTTGTAGAGCTAAAGACATGGTTCCAACCCGATGTGTTTGCAGCAGTCGAGGTGTAACAATGTTTTTTTTGTTGTTGTTGTTGTTAATGTTGTTTTTTTGGTTTTTTTGTGTGTTTTTTGTGTTTCCTCATGAACATACATTGTTTAAACTTCAGAAAAATTGTTTTATCCTTTCTAAAGAGAGAACTCTCTGAAAACCTTGCTGTGCATCCAGTTTAGGTCGTATTTTCCGCTCTCTCTCTAGGTGCTTTTGTTTTTGCATCATTTATAAGCATGTGGTTAATGTTAAAATTGTTCCTGACCTGTGAATACAGTATTTTGGTTGGCGATGCAAAAATTGCGTCCTGTTAAATGTGCATACACAGCTGTATCCTGTGCTTAAGTTAGACTCCAGTGTAGGAAGTGGTTTTCATTAATGGCTTTCCCCCTAATTCTAGAGTCTTAACAGGAGCTGATAAATGAGACCTTGGGGTTAGTGAAGTGGCTCCCGTTATAGCTGTCCACTTCACTGTTACTGGGCGTGGCTCTCCTACACTTACTGATTGAGCTGTTAGAGCCGTGTTTGCACTGCAGGAACTCTGGCAGGCTTAACTGATGAATGTACTCACGGTCTTGACGTTTGTGCATTGTAATCCACCTCAAAGAGATGTCAAGAAATCACCTAGTGCTGGTTAAATATGGGCGGCCTCCCTTTGGTGATGTAATCTTGTATTCCCAGACTTAAACATGAGTTTGATGTAGGTTAGAGTTAGAATCCTAACACAGCATTATTGTTTGCCTCCTGATATCAATATCAGGCCAACACTTGGTTTTACTCTTGAACAAAAAATATGGACCCTTTGATCTTGATGGCCAATTAATAGCCTATAAAACAGTGTTGGCTTGCGTATACAGTGCAAAAGTCTGATTTGTTGTTTTTGCAGTGATTAATGATTGACAAAATATCAAACTTGGATTTGTCACATCATAATACACTTCAGCTAGCTTTATTTAAATCTGTCTGAGCATTAGTACGTCTTCTGAATGTGGTTTATTGGTTGCTACCCTTTCAAAAAGACCAACCCTAAAGACTGTAGAAGGGTCCACCAGGCATGCTGATGAAGCTGCTAAATGCTGGTTTTTCTCAAGTGTAAGGGGAGGTCACTCCAGATACTTACCACTGTTGTCTATAAAAGCTGTTTTAATACTGCTCACAAATTTTCTGCGTTGTTTTTTTATTTATTTACACCAGATAGAACAAACAGCTATATTTCAAACATAAACAATGCGACAAAAACTGTTAAAGAAAAAAGAAATGGGTAAGCAAAAAATAAAAACATAGGTAAATAGATACAATACAGATACAATAGTTTTTTTTAAGTAGACTTATTATATATGGTCATAATAGCATTGCTAAAATAGTGGTGCAGTCTCTAAAGTACAAAGTTTTATTATATGCAAGCACCACCAGCATGAGCAGACTGAATGCTTAGGAACATTTGGCATTTCTCATCTTAAGCACAGAGATGGTGAAGATAAGCAGGTATTAACACTCAGGTGAATTGTGTGTTCCAAAGTGCAAGAATTGTGTGGGGATTGTGAGATCATTGCAGATTAGTGAAAAACTGATACTCCACAGAGATGATGTTCCAATATCTCTTCTTATCTTCTGGGCTAGTATCAACCCAATGAAGATACCATGGATTAGATTGGGACATCTCTAGTTAGGTTGTTACGTGTCAAAGATTGATTCATTATTGTAATAGCTGACCATTGTGGCGACCCAAGATTGAGTCCTGGCAGTGCCTTCAGCTCCAGTTGTGTGCAATATACACTGTCTATGTCTGAGGAGGGATGTTTGGAGGGATTAATATGTTTAATATTAACTTTGTACTGGTGAAACATGTGTAAATCGATATATCCTTGTCATGAATACAGCCATGTGTGCTGATGTTAAATGAACCAAATAAACAAACAAACTAGGATAGGTGTCGTTCTCCACCATGTGCCCTGACCAGAGAAAAGGGTGAGGATTATAATCGGGATCATGGTGGATCACTGGGATTATTTAACTTGGGTTGAGCACCAGTGAATTAGGCTATTCAAATCTGTGCTTGTATTTTGACCTTTGATGAAGAATTATCACTTTTCTCTTGTACCTATTGATACTGCCTTTTGTCTGACCATATCTGATAGCTGAAAACTTCCTTATGTTAGTAAGTATGTTAGTAACCACAAATGATCAAGAGTTTCCAAACTTCTGTTAAAGCATAATCCAGGTTTAAACGTGTGGGACATGACCATGACTGTTTCTTCTCAGTTTGAGTAATTTGACTTGGACTAAAGTAATCAGGTAGGGCTGTGGCTTTCAGATTACGTTCTGGAACCATGCAGTCGTTAAGTCCACTAAGACATATATTATGTACCGTGTATCTCCTGTTTCATCTGGCTGATCTTCTGTGTTTTTGTTTTTGTTTTTTTTTTGCTTTCGCATGTTATGGCTTTCCCCTGTGCAGGCTCATAACAGTCCATTACTGTATTTTTCATAATTATTAAGAATTTCCAGTAACTACAAAAGGTTAAGCTTGAGTAGAACATGTTGTACTTCCTTCTCGTGTTTTCAGAGTTATCTCCAAGGTATTTGCATATCATTTGCAATGGGTTATTTGTGAAAATAACGTTTATCTTTACATTACAGTAGCCTAAAAACGCTGCTTCTGGTAAACGTCCTTTTCTGTAAACTTCCTGTTTTGCAGAACAAAATGCTGTCATTAAACAGCACAAAGCTTTATGTGACGTTACTGATTTGTTAAAACTTAATTAAATACATTCTGTTTACAGGTTATAATGTCTATTCTTGTGACTGTATTGTGCTATTTAATTGAAACACTACTACTTTATGTTCATTTTAATCACTTTATAGAAATTCTGAGATTGACATGATTAAAATGTTATAATGTTTAACAGCACTAACATTGAATCCATGTTTACATCATGAATGTGTCGGATCCATGACATGCCATGGTAGCCATAAAGCCAGCCAGCGCCCATAAAGTCATTGCCGAAAAACTATTGGATAGTTGGGAGAAATGGCTTCTTATCTCCTGATCTTGTCCTGTTTCCACCAGGTTTACCAGATGGACACGGGACACTACTTGTGCCGCAACAAATACTATGGCCGAGGTCTGTCTATCGAGGGCTTTCGGCTCGCCCTGCACCAGTTCATGCACAACGGCACCAAGCTGCGGCGAGACCTGTTTGAACCAGTCCTGAGCAAGCTGCACAGTCTCAAGGTTGTGTTAGAGCGCCAGGCCTCCTATCGCTTCTACTCCAGCTCCCTGCTCATCATCTATGAGGGCAAGGAGCCTGAGCGGGCCGACGTTCCAGCTGACAAGGACGTCACTGCCGGGTGCCAGTGTCCACCGCCGGACCCGCCCTCTCCACCCAGCGTTGACGTGCGCATGATAGACTTCGCCCACAGCACCTTTAAAGGCTTTCGGGATGACCAGACGGTGCACGATGGACCTGATCGAGGCTATGTGTTCGGACTGGAGAGTCTCATCGATATTCTTGAAGGAATTAGGGAGGAGAACCAATAGCTAAGAATGAGAGTTTGTTCACATCTTTGATTTCCTTGAACCCCCTTCCTTCCTCTCATACTCGACTCGATTATTACCGTACTGTCAATGTGCAGGAAATAGTAAAGTTTCTGGGAGCACTGGACGTATAGGAAGCAGGAAGGACCTAAGGATTAGGGATTTTTAAGTCGTCTTTCAGGGGAAATGGAGATAACCTCTGCCTGGGTCTTTACCCATCCTGCCCTCCTTCAGGACACAAATGGCAGGAATGGCCGAATCATAAAGGAGTCGGGCTTTTATTTTTTAAATTGTGCCGTGTGGATTCATCGCCACCGTGTGGCCATCTGAGGTATTGCGAACGGATAGGAGGCAGGTATCCACAGCTCAGGGCAAGTGAAGGGTCAGGTTCCCTATGCAGCCTGGGGTCAGTGCAGGGCAAGAGTCGTTCTGTCTATCTGTACATATGTATGTCACTGGGTGCATATGTGGGTGGCTATCTTTTGGGGAGACAATCCCTGCTGCAGTATTTCTAAAGAGAGGATATCATTAAGTGTGTTTACCTGCAATTAATAATCTGAAAATCAGTTCACATGCACATGAGTAATCAGATGATGGTAAACAACTGGATTTTCATGATTCAAGCAGTAATCAGATCTCTACTCTGCACGCTGCCAATGATCCCACAGAGTTCTATGACAGAAGCTTAAATATAATGTTAAAATGAAGCCAGATCTTTAGAATAGTTGGACCTGGCAACCATGCCAGGTTAGGAAATCAGGTAACTGGTAAACATGCTGTTAATGCTTTGATTACTGGAGTAAATTTCAATTGTCTTCTATCAGATTTTCTAATCTGATTTCTGCATCGGAGGATGCTGTATACATGACTATTTGAGTAATCACATAACTGCATTAATCTGACTATGATCGGATTATTAAATCCATGTAAACACACTGATTGTTTGGGATAGCTTTACAGTAATATGTGAGTATATGCCCGTGGAGACCTCGTTCTATAATTCAAAACAAAGGTGAAGCTCATCTTTTAGCATCAGTTACCATCCAGTTACCATGTGCAGCTGTGCATAAATCTGTTTGAGGTTACATGCTTTTTTTTTTTTTTTTTTTTATATAGTTACTGAGAGTTATTCGTTTAAGCTGAGTTAGAGACGACATTGCATTTTATCATTTTTTGGGGGTATTATTCTGCTTTTACTTTTTGTATTCAAGTCTTCGGTGTATGGTAGTGCTGCCAGTCCTAGGTGTGTTTGTGGAACAGTGTATATCCGTAGCCCAAGTCACACTTGTGTTCCCTCCCTGTCTTTCTCTAATATGGTTCATCTAAAATATGAAAGAGATATATATTTCCTATTTTTTGCACTGTGTTGTGTTAAAAGCATCTGGCATGTTTCTTCAAACCCTACCCCTCTCCATCTTTTTCAGTTTTCAGGCCGTATACATATTTGCGGCAGGCCTTCGTCCATCAGCACATGTAGCAGAACATTTGAACAGTACTTTCACCTCACGTTCCTTTACCGTCAACACGAGTTCCAAATGTCGCTTCGTACCTACATTTGATTAGGGTGTTCTTTGTCTAGGTGGAACTATAGCCATCATTGCTGATGATAAGTGGATTCTTTTCGTTCTCTGGCACACTACAGGCTTTACTTCCAACCAATACAATCTGTTCAAATGGATACCTCCATAAAGACATTGCATTTGTTTTAAGTGGTTGTTAGTTATACTAGTTATGGATTACATAAACTTGTCCTGTTCATAAATTGTTTTATCAGCTTTTTTCATTCTTTTTTTAATACTTAACATGCAAGGATGAAAGCTGACTGTTCATTAAGTATTTATATACAGTGGATCCTTAAAGTTTAAATGCCAAACAAATGCTGATTTACTCAAAGGCCATTCGAACACTGATTTGTCTGGAATCTAAATTAAATATAAGATTGAGCTGTTCCTAACCCCCAAAGAAATTGTTTTTACACGTAAATCATATCATATGTAATTATTAGTTAAAACCGTGCAAAATGCAAAGGAATGTAATCCAATGCATAAAACCAATACAGAAATGAAATATAAAGACATTAAATAAGTGAAAATCAAATAAGTACAAATAAAGTGAAACTTGACAGCCACCGAGACGAACACAGGTGAGTGGTGCTGAGACTGAAGGAGTGTCTGAAATATCACCCATAGACTGATATAGCTAATATAATAATAAAATAGCATAATATACATAATATCCCTTAATAATATATCTTAATATATTGTTGCACTTTTTTTGACATACTGCATTGATGCATTATCTCCACCAACTGGGCTGGATTTCATACAGTGAGGTTGGCAGATCGCACCATTGAGTGTTTTATTTAGGTTGCCCATATTTGACGTCAAAAACTCACCTTTCAAATTCCAAATTTTTCCAATAAAGAGATGGTACTCGCAAACGTTAGTAATAGCAATGCATCCCGTTTTACCCCTGCTTATCCTGGTCAGGGTTACATAGAAAGCTCTAACCCAGAATTCACTGGGAAAGGTATACCCTGGCCAGGGTACAGAAACCCAACTTAACTTCAAAAGGCTCACCTGAGATTTAAACCAAAGTCCTCAGGAGCTGGTTCATACTACATAAGTGTTGATCCAGTATTTATGTAATTTTTAAAGTAAATGCAGGTATGCACTTTTTAACATCCATCTGAAACATCTATTTGCTTTAATGACTGAGGTCTTAAAAATTATAATAAGAATTCAAACTGTATTACGTACATCTAGTTCAGATCTGAATGCCAGAAAACTAGCACTAGCAAACCCTGAGACGCCTGCTGACGGAAAAGAGAACCGCACTCTTGAAAGGCATGAAACGACATTGTAACGTTCTACTCTTTTCTGATGGTCCCTTATTTAATATTCTTGTTAAACCTAAAACAAAAAAAAAAGTCTCAACTCAACTACTGTGTGACTCGGATTACTGCAAATGCTTCTGACCTTTCACCCTAAACAAAGAAATAGTTGGATCAGGTTACTCAGTTGGCTTGGACTATCTGTGCCCATTCCAGTAGTAGAGGAACTGCTTTTCGTTTTTGTAAACGATAAGAATAACTGTATTATACAGCACAGTACTTCACTAAATGTTTTCATATTGTGTTTTAATTAATGTTATTGTTTAAAATAAAACACTGTGCAAAGTAGCTAAACTGCTATGTGACTATGGTAATGTCCAGTCCAAGTCCATTTGTCCTGTTTCACCAAATGTAATGCAGCTGTTAAACAGACCGTACCTGGTCTGACCATACCCCAAAGTTTTATTAATAACTATTACCTTGTGTGCCATGAGACCGAGTGTTTGGCTAGATTCACGGACAAAAATTCAACAAAAGTGGCCCAAGTATCATCGCATCGAAGTTTGTTTTTATGCTGTTCTCACGACCTGTATCCTATATTCATCTGAACAGTTCATGCTATAGAACTGGAGCACATGCCCAAAGTGTAATGCGACCTGTTTATCCAGTAGTAACCAATCAAATGAAGATAACAGTAATTCTTTAATGGTCATGTTATTCGGTCATGGCCTTGGGTCCATTTGTCTTTGCATTCAGCCATTTCTTACTTTGTTGAGCGTTTGCGACATGTGCCTTCTCATTTTACTTCTCACATCTCACTCCCAAATATTTAAATCTCTTACTTTGCCGCTGAAAGGCTCAGCAATGTATTTCCCCTTCTCCTCAGTGTGCATTTATTACAAATGAGAGTGACCTAAAAGTCTATGAATTTCAATATGGCTGTTCAGATGTGGGATATCTATCAGATTTCAGTACCACGTATGAAAGAACTGGAAATATCAGGCGAAAAACAACCCCAAATATCTGTGTCGCATATGACATAAGATGGATTTAGGCTGTGTGAACTTAGCCTTTGTGAGAGAATCTGTTCTAATGAGCAGAATGAAGGAAGTGTTAAACATCTACCATGGCTCAGCCGGTCTGTTCCTTATAGACTATTAGTGCTTTATATGGTATACAGAATACAGGCAATAGTGGACCATTTGAGATACTGCCCATAATTACAAATCTTTCACAGGGTCGAGCATCAAAATGCTATAAAAACAGTACAGAAATGATTTTAACTCAGTTACGCCATTGCTCAATAAGAAACATGGCTCAATACAACTGTTTAAACTGGCAGTAAAGCTTAGAACTTTAGTCAGTTAGTAGAAGTTATTATCTAGTGCGACAAAGCACTGGTCAGTTTTACAAGAAACAATTCATGCAATCGATGGTACAGGGCCTTGCCCAAGTGCCCAACAGTGGCAGCTTAACAATACTGAGGTTTGTACCTTGGATCATCTTGTCCATAGTCCTTTTAACTGCTGTGCCACCACAGTCCTTAAGTAGGGTAGTCCTTTGTTTAGGTTTAAGCCAGTGGTTTCCAACCTTTTATGCAGCCCCCATTCTGTATTCTGGTTAAGATTTTGGGAACCACTGACATAAACAATGTAAAGTCATGTTAAATGTTTTAGAGAATACATAGTAACTGAATTTCCTACATTTACAGCATTTAGCAGACGCCCTTTTCCAGAGCGACTTACAACTGATATATTCTTACAACTCAAGCAATGGTGGGTTAAGGACCTTGCTTAAGGACCCAACTGTGGCAGCTTGGCGGAGGTGGGATTTGAACCCAGGACCATCAGGTGCATTCAGGTCCAGAGTCCAGTAACTTAGGCTACCGAAGTCTTCCTACATACCCATAGCATGATTGTCGGCTGAAATCATTTTACTGTTCACTCAGGGCTTTTAGAATCAGGCGAATCGGTTAATTCAGGCACCCTCCAAAGCACTTTTAAGAAAGCTTAACCCAGATTTACTATACTTATGCTGATGAAGAATAGAAATGTAAATCAGTGGTTTTGGTTTAGTGATTATACATTTTTTAAATCAATTAGGCCAGACCTTTTTAATTGCTTGTTCCTCAGATGTCCCTACTTAAGAATCTACTGAGGAAGGAGGGGAAAAAAATACAAATAAATCTTTCTTTTTCAGCACTTTTAAATTTCTCGAGGACTATGTGGAATCAATACAAGGAAGGAGGAAGAAATAAAAATTATTTTTTATTTAAAAATTAAATTTATTTAACCTACAATTAAATTAAAGTGAATCTGGAAAAAGATTAAATAAACAGAAGAAAACAGTTGACTCTCCATCAGAGGGTGGAAAAAGCTATATATATATATATATTTTATTTTATTTTATTTTATTTTTTTTTAACCTTTGGTGCTGCAGCGGATCTGAGAAATACCAATATTCTTCAAATATGATTGTCGGTGGATCCGCGAAACAAGCAATAAAAAAAGTCTGGCCTTACATAAACATGTCATTTTCTTCTCTGTGTGTTGGAATAATATTCACATAATACTGATATTGTTCCGTAGAAAAAGTGGTTTGATGGACTATAGTATGACCACGTATGGCTTCAGATTAATTATAGAAATCCAATGTGTCTGTCAGTGTGTCCCGTGTATCCTTAATCATATACCTATAGGACCAACTTTGAACTTTGCATACTTCTAGAAAGTGTTTAAAGATCAGCATCAGCTGGCCTACAGTTACATAAAGACCTATACATATATGCGTCATGCTAATCTAAGACAACTCTTGTAGGTGTTGGCAGCTTGTGTAAATACTCGCCCAGAGTTTTTGTCAAGCCTTGCAGCGTTCGAGTCCCAATCAGGATATGAAAGTTAAAGAGGCCATAAATCAGTAACGTGGAATTGTGTGTTGGGTGTGATTGCTAAACTGAAAATCTGTTCTGTGCCAGAGCAGGAGAAAGAAACAAGCACGCGACTAGTGAAAGTGATCTTTGCAGTCTCTTTCTTGTGTAAGTTAAAGGGACTTTGATGAAATCAGAAAGGCTGTCTCTGTGGTGGATGTTTAGTCCGTCCATAGTACCAGTAGAGAAAATTCTTATTACTCTGTAAACTGTTTTTCCTCTTTGTTGTTGCATGGATGTCTATTTTTTTAGAAAACTATATGACATATTTGAATGTGAGTTATAAATCATTTATTTAAGAAGCACTTGTCTTGTGTCATCATTTAATGAACAATGTTAATTGTTGGAAGTGGTTGTGTATTGCTTCTCCAAATTGGCCACTTTATTAGATACACCTAGGTACAGGGTTTGATCCCTTTTTGCCTTTCAAACTGCCTTATTTCTTCATGGCATAGATTCATCAAAGTACTGGAAACATTGCTCAAAAGTTTTTGGTTTATATTGATCTGATGGCATCGAACAGTATTTTGCAGATTTGTCAGATGTACATCCATGATGTGAATTTCCTGCTCCACCACATCCCTAAGGTTCTTTATTGGAATAAGATGTGGTGACTGTGGAGGCTGTGTGAGTACAGTGGTCTTGTTGTCCTGTTTAAGAAAGTTTTGTGACATGGAGGGTAATCCTAATGAAAGTTAAGCATCAGAAGACGATACACTGCTTGTGAACAGATGCACATGGTCAACAACGATTCTCTAGGAAGCCTGTGATGTTTCAATTATATTAAATTGGTATTAAGGGCTCAAAAATGTGTCAAGAAATTATCCCTCGCCTCCTGAAACCCTTCACCTGTTTGAAACGTCGAAACAGTGCAGGATGGATCCGTGCTTTCATATTGTTCATACCAAATGCTGACCAGACTACCCGAATGTCACAGCAAAAACAAAAACTCATCAAACCAGGCAACATTCAGAATTAAACTAATAATCATTAAACTCAGTCTCATCTGGAACATGATTACCGTTCGATTTTATGTTTTAGCAATGATATAGTGACCAGATAGAAGTATTTGTATTATTTTTTATTAAGGCCAGACTTTTTTAATTGCTTGTTCCTCAGATGTCCCTACTTAAGAATCTACTGAGGAGGAGGGGAAAAAATACAAATAAATCTTTATTTTTCAGCACTTTTCAATTTCTTGAGGACTATGTGGAATCAATACAAGGAAGGA
>JAUZSV010448914.1:0-17168 GCA_034780495.1 Parotocinclus cesarpintoi | reverse complement strand
CCTAATTCAAATAACAACCAAACTACTCATGATAATTATCAAGGTAAGGCATCTACGCTAATTGAAGTTCTACATATAAAGGATAAAAGCGCTGGATGAAATACAATTTGAGATGACTCATCATCTTGTGACTTTCAGACACACAGAGGAATGGAAATGACATTCGAAGGCATTAGCAGCATCTTTTCATGTACCCCAGCTATAAAAACAATTGCTATTGCAGTGGTCCATTGGATTTTTCCCCTGTTGGCTTCTAGTACAGTTTTCTTATTGAATCCTACTTTATTTCTACTTTATTTCCTTTTTATGCCTCATTTTGGTTAATTTATGCAGCTAAATGTGACTGCAGATGTGTTTTGGGCAGCTGTTGTGCTCTATGGAAGTTTTTCGATTTCTAGCACAAACACCTAATGGTGGTGATACTTTTTCATGTTAATTGGAAATTGTCAAAAATACCTATGGGAATATTTTAACCTGCAAATTGCTTGCAGTCTAGTCATTACTATGTATTGCTGAAAAGAGCACAAAATCCTGTGAGTATTTAAGAGAACACGTTACAGGTACATTTACAGTGCATTATGTTCTCTGTCGCTGTATTTATGTTGAACACTGGTAAAATATGAAATACTTAAATCTCAGTGTGTGTAATATATTGAACTCATTGCATCAATCAATCAATATTTGTCAATTTGCTTCATAAATCAATGAGAATACACTCACTGGCTACTTTTTAAAAGATTGTAGAAGCATATTCTGGATTTGAATTGAACAAGGGATGAACAAGGTTAGCAACCATACTGACAAAACCTGTTTGATAGCCCAAATAACAATCAAACATCACCCAACTCCATTACACCAGCAACAGCTTAAACCATCGATGAAAGCCAGATCAAGACCAAGTCCAAGTCAAGATTTTAATAGTAGAGGCTGTGAAAAGACCAAGACCGAGAATGTCCAAGACCAAACCGAGACCAGATGAAGTTTTTTTTAATCATATATTTTAAAAAAGAAGAAATTGGAGAAAGGTTTGTAATGATCTTTACATTCATTATACATAATATAATATAATATAATATAATATAATATAATATAATATAATATAATATAATATAATATAATATAATATAATATAATAATACATGTTCATAAATTATATTTCATCTTAGATTTGTAAAATATAACAATAAATCGTATATAGCCTACATTTATTATTCATTGTTATTATATTATAGTTTTAAGATTCTGTTTCCCTCCTTCTGTAAAACTAAATCAGAAGCCCCTACAATAAAATCACGTAAATGTATTCATATTTATATTGCAACAACATCCATTCTATCCTTTTTTTATTATGAATGAATAATCCCAGCCTTTGCAGACATGATAATGTAAAGCCAGTGGGTGAAGATGCACACTTGATGTTTTAACATCAGACGATTCTAACTAAACCATGTTTATTGATTGGATACTGAATGAGAAGTAATTTGGTTTTTTTCTGTTAGCCAGTCTGAGTGCAAATTTTATTCAGGCATTCAGAGAAAGGTTTGATTTATTCAATTTGAATGGACTGTTGATTTTAAATAAAGATACAAAAAGTTTCAGGTTATAATTAACACTCGGATCGTCTCAACAACAATTAGAGTCCACGGTACCCCAAGACCGAAACAAGGTCGAGTCCAAATGAGTCTGAGACCAACACCACTTGTTCAGGACTTGAGTACTCCAATTCTACCATTCTTCTGAGACCTGCAGTTTCAAGGCATGTCAGTCTTACACATATCATCGAGTGTAAAGGCAATGCTGTGGTTTAAGCTAATTTTTTAGGCTAGGGTTGGGCTTCCAGTAGCATATCCTAAATACATTCAAATATTAAAATCATAGACTGGGACAATCAAAGGTTTATCTGCTCTGTAGTTGCATTCATGTTTAATATCCTGGATGACTGATTTTTAAAGACAGTGTCCCATTTAACAGCAGAAAATGTATTCCTCAGTTTAGTTTATTAGTTTATTTATTTTACACAAAGTCCACTACATCCCCCAGGGTCCAGGGGACAAAGAGCTACTGGTTAAACCCCAACCTAAAATAAATGAACCAAATGTGGCTAAACAGTTAAATTATGTTTAAATGTTTTAGTAGCCTAAAGCTTTTCTTAAATCAAGTAAATACATCACGTACCTTTACCTTTTCGTTATGAAAAATATATTTCTAGATCTACTTCTTTTTTACAATCCCTGCCTTTTCGATTAAGTATTTATTTGTTTTTAATCATACACCAGTTAAACGTATTAGAACCTTTTAGTTCAACTTTACAAATCCTCTCATGTGACTGACCTTTGTGGGAGCAGCTTCCATTACAAAATAAGAGTTTTGTATATCTATCTATCTACAGAAAAAAGAATAGTTATGATCAAGTATTAAACAAATATCTGTAAAATGTACATTCATAAAATTAGGAGTTAACAAGCCATCCATCTATGACTGTCCTAAATACTGCAAGATTTAAATTATGAAATTATTATTATGTATTTCTATGAAAACACACAGTGTTGAGTAGTAAAGTGGTGCAGAGCGATAATATCTATAATTTACATATAATTTTATAAACAGGTAGATGACAAAGGTGGGATTTGAACCATGAAGCTTCTGATCCAACAGTTTGGCTACTCAGTGCCTATAATGACTTTTATATGATTTTATATGAAACCATTGACCTTGTGGTACCTCAAACCACCAAGGCACCACATTCTAACTAAAATGTAGCATGGAAATACCAGCATTTCAATAGTTTCAGGCCTGTATTTATAAACGTATGCTATTGTGACTGTGCTCAGGTGGCAGTCTAATACACTAGTCCACCACAGCAGCAAGATGAGCTCAAGTCCCACCTGTGCTTTCTCTATATGCTCTACAGACTTATTAGGCTTTGTCTGTTGGGAAATCACCCCCTGGTGCTTCAACCTGGTCCTGTGGTAGACAGACCCATTCAGAGCACACTATGTTTAAACAGTAAGATTAAAACAAAGCTGTAAATAGTGACGAAAAATAGACTTTAATAGACTATAGGCTTGTTTTCACAAAAACACTAAAATAATGTCATTATTACATCCCTAATATTTGGATATAAGAAACAAAGTCTGTTACAGGAAAAAGAATGATTGAACACCATAATGGGAACAGTGTGTGTTAGAGAAAATCAAATGGAGTTGTTCTGTGGCACTGGACGGAGGAAGGGCCTAATGGAAATCATCTGCTCCTGCCACTCTTCCGTGTGAGAGAGAACAAGGGTGTGAGAGAGAGACACGTAGGGAGAGCATGCACAGAGAGCACACGTGGTGACAAAAGATAAGAATAAAGAGAGTAAATCCAACCATTTATATTACAGATTTGGAAAACTGCTCTCAAACTGACAGAACACACAGTTCAAACATATATTCTAAATATTCTGTCATAATACATATTCCTGCTTTGACAGTAGCTCAGCATTATCCCTCTGATAGCCATTCTGGATAATACTCAGTAATCTCATATGTCATGAGACAGTAATAGTGACGGATATACATTAATATTAGTGGAATCTGTTTAAAAAGCAATTCCAAGACATGTTATTGGTGTAGTTTAGCTAACATGACAAGATTACTGAATGACACAGTGCTATTTAGACAAAATATAGACGGGAGAAAACTCACCCCTTTCCCCATGCTCTCAGTACATGAAGGACAGATCCTAACAGATGTATGTTAGACAGTGGTGACCTTTTTTAGGATGGCCACCTCCTACTTCCACTTAGTTATAACCCCCCCCACACACACACACACACACACACACACGAGGGAACACTTTTACCACAAGATAACCCAAAACTTATAATGTGAAATCAGCACAGACTAAACATTGTTGCAATAATGCCGTGTATTGTAAATACACACAAAGGAAGTAATGATGTACTTAATCATGCAATATTCTCATAAGATTAATCATTTAAATAACAATAGACATATAGCACTTTTTACAACACAGAGTTGTTTCTATCTTCAATATTGAATTGAGCTAGTCTTGGGTGACAGTGGAAAAGAAAAATTCTCAAAGTGTTATAAGGAAGAGACAATGGGAGGACCAAGATTCAAATTACCCATCCCAGCTGGCTGGCATAGACGATATATGTGCAAAATAATATTATATGATTGATTTGGAAGTATCCCCAAATAGTTTAAATAAACCAAAACTACATTAAATTCAAACATAAAAATGTTTTTATTATAAACACAAGCCTCATACATGAAATTAATTCCAGATTTTTGTTTAATAGTGTGTGCTATTCAGGCATAGGAACTAAATCACTAAATCACTCTTTCACACTCGCGTTCCAATACTTGCTCAATCTAAATCAGGGTCACGGCAAGTCTGTGACACACTGTGAGGTAGAACAAGCCCTGGATGGGACACTAGTCCTTGACATAAACACAAGGAGATGTTCAAGACAAGGTCGTGAAGGTGAACGTGAAGGTGTAGGTGAACGTGAAGGTGAAGGTCTAGTAATGCGAACATGGATTAATGCAATATTACATTGGATTGGTGTTCTGTCTAGGGCTTACCTCTGCCAGCCCACAGTGAAATGTATTTAGGCTTCAGACACTCCTGTGACCAGGATAAGTGGGGTTAATGGAGGATCCTGCGCTTCCCTGGTCAGGGCTGTGGGAGACTCTGGATTTATTCTGGAGATCACAGGCTGCTGGTGGTTGCAGGACGTGACACCAATCCATTGCGAGGCACAAATACATAAAGCATGGCAACAAATTTTTCCCTCTGTAAAAGTAAATCCATATCTGAAAAAAACATTCATTCTTAATTTGGAAATACCTTTATCCTGTTCAGTTCACAAATTAACTTTATAATTACGTGTTACATTACAGTTTATTGGCTGCCTCAACAACCAACATTAAAACTTCAAACTGAGTTTATAATAAACATGTTTTCTGCATTTTAGTAATCAAGTGTAGGTGGAGTAGGCCTATATGTTTTTACAATCTGTCAAATACCATTCATAAAATGATTTAACTAATAACCAATGAGATCAATAAACAGTAATACAATCACATATTTGATAGGCAAAGCTATTTAAGTTTCAGTGATCATGATGCAGATCAAGAAGAAACAACAGTAATCCAATCACAGAAGGAGCAAAGATAATGTAAATCATATCACCCTTTAACTAGCACAGATAGCACTGGAAAGGTGCAAAGTTCCCCAGAGTGCTCGTTTTAAAGGAAAGAACAAAAACATCCTTCCAATGCAATAAGTTTATAAGCAGATTATTCTTATGGCCATGTTTACCTTCTTCAGATGAAAATGGCTTTAAAGATTGCAATGTATCATGCATTCCTTGGAGATATGAAGCACTTAGAGGTGATGTAAACACACTGTTTAAAGTAGCATAGGTCTGTGCAATCAAACTGAGAGATATGCTAAACACAACAATTATATTTTCTGCATAATAAGGCAGGTAAACAAAGATTTTTTTCAGTTAAATTAGTCATTACAGCATTTAAGTCACCTTTAGCCATTTAAAACAGACACCAGCATAAGTAAACAGCAGAAATAGCTGCTAGCTGGCAGTCTTATAGTTGTAATATACTACTTTTTGGCATAAATATAACAGAACACACATTTTTTGCAATATTACAAACAAAATAATTATGCAAGTCTAGACTCACATACTGAAATCCCATTTACTTTAACCTATGACTAAATTCATTAACTAGTCAGCTAGTTAGCCTGCTTACATGACTGTAATTTGGGGCTGTGTGCTACGTAGAGTGCCACTATTTCTTAATCTAATGCGTTGGCGTACTGCTCAGTGCAGCTCTTTTCTATTTAGGACACTGTCAAAACATTACCTGATCAGTTCAAGCACTTTGAATATTTGTATCTGCCAAATGTTAAAATTTTAATTCAATTTAACAGGTTTTGCTATTTTTATATACACAACATGTCAGTGAATAAAATGCAAACCAAGCATCAAATCTCACTTACATTATATGGAAGTATGTGGACACCCAAAAATTACATCTGGGACCAGCGGAAAATGTGATAAGTTGTAAGAATAATAACTGATAATAATGGTGCCTGCTTAATTACTAGATGTAATCATTATATGTTCTCTGAAGAGGGCTTTCCACTAGATTTTAGAACAGGACTAAGGCCGGCTTCTGATGTTAAACAACAAGCCCTGGCTCATTTTTGGCATTTCATGTGTCTATAGTTGAGGTCAAGATTCTGTACAAATCAGCACAAATCAAGTTATCAATCAAAATAGGCCAATCCAAATGGACTTTGTTTAAGGAGAGTAGGGTAGAAACATGATGAACTGACCAAATTAAGTGGAAACCTATAAGTGTGTCTTACTTAGAGTCACTGGAGTATCTGTACAGTCCAGAGCTCACTAATTAGAAGGGATGTCCACAAACTTTTGGCAATATAGAGTCAAATATAGTGCCATGTGTGAACTGACTATTTGTTAATTTTTTTTTCTCGCCAGCCTGCTATTGACAATAGAACATAAGGATGTCATTTTTAAATTAAGGAATACTCATATTTTGTATTTCTTATACCATCTAAGCACTTTATTTTCAGTTGATGTATTTTAATAAATAGATATATTCCTTTTCCATTCTATAAACTACTCATATTCTTAAATATATTATAAAGTTGCCTAATGTCATATATTTTGCTTCCCTGGGAAGACAACAACAGATTTCAGCCATTTGCACAGCACACTTGCTCATTTATCACACCCCCAGTCACACGCACAAACACCAGATGGGGGGAGAGTACTTCTGATTTTATTGATATGCTTCTTAAATGACTAGGATTTAATTCAAGCTTTACTTTCTTTTTTACAATACATTTTACAATAACAAAAAAAAAAAAATCCTAATAGCCTAGTTAGGTTAACATCAAAATAAAAATAAACAAATTAGCTGCTGTAAATGTCATTTGAGGAAAAGGAGGGTTATCAGAAAATCCATACCAATACATATACAAGTACAATGATACGTACAACATGGAAAACGTTCCATATTTTAATGCAGGTTTAATGAAGGGAAGCATGTGGCTGTTCGGTATGTATTCAGAGATGCAGAAAAAGCATCTGACTTTCCAAACCGTTCCTAGACATGTCCTAAGCTTTAGTCCAAAAACCTGGTTAAAGGACTAAAACTTGGAGGAAGAATCATATCTTGCGTGATTGTGGTGTTTAATGGACTTTGGCTTGATATTTCACTCCGATATGAATTCCGCCCACGTCTCAGACCTCTTTAGGCGCTCGCAAACAAAGTTGCTCTATTCCTGCCCTACTTGTTCTTTACCGGTCCTTCTCCTCCCAGCAGGAGTATTCCTCTAGCCTAGCATGCTAACCCCCGATGAAGAAAAAGCCATATGAATCCTACCATGTCAGTCAAATCATAATGCATACACGAAATATCAATACAAGATTAAATACAATTACATTTCTGCTTCCCACACAAATTCCGGTCCACTAGCATTAGCTAAATACATAATACACGTTTCCACCGCTGCTTCTGTGTTTTTGTTCTCCTAACATTTCAAGGGGTTATTATACTACATATACGTACACAAAGACGTGACGAGCTATCAGTCTTTCGAAGTCAGCAGAGAGCTAGGTTTCTATATTAGCGGTTCGGCTTCGTCGTCGTTGTCGTGAAGCCAACTGAGCTTCCTCGTTGCGGGCAGGAGATCGTGGGAACCAGCAGGAGCAAAGGATGAATGAAGGAGTGGAGAAATGGAGGTATTTTTCATGGAAGGAGGAGCGATGGATAAAACGTGATAGCTTGAGATGGTGTGAGGAGTGTCTCAGTGTGTGGAGAGGAAGGGGAAAACTCACCCCAGGATAAAGACAACAAAGTGGCATGACATTGGGAAATGAAAAAGAGAGGCATGTTAAAAACAAGGCTAAATTGTGACCTTCCCCGTGTGACCCTGCGTAGATTACGTGCGTGCATACGGGTGTGAACATGTTCACGAGCTTTGCAAGCAGTATCAACGTCATTCTGAGGGTTTCAGTCACTGCAGGCAGAGCAACACAAACATGCAAGCACACCCTTATGAATAAGTCAAGGGTGCAACAGCTGTATGCTGATTTCGACACCACCTGAGCCAAAAATACCAGAACCTCACAGCATGAGAGTGGGAGATGCTGGGTTTTTTTTAGTAGTACACATGGATTTCAACATGGATGTGGCTTGTATACTGCTCACAAAAAATGGTTTAATTAATGAATTTTCATGAGCAGTGTGTATGTATGTTTGCCTAGAGAAGACCTAAGTGCTAATTTCACATGAGTGTTCATTTAGAAATCAATGGCAAAAATGTTTTTCTGTCAGCAACTTCTCACAAGGCATTAAACACATTACTGTGTATTTAAGAGAACTGCTTCTGAGACTCCGAGATGAGTCAACACAAGGACATACAAATTACTCTATTTATACTCTATTTGCCTGAGGGCTGAAGTGAAGAACACGGCTCTAGGGGTTGTAGTGTGTAAAAGGAAACATAATATGCTTTTGAATAATTGATCCAATTTTGACATATTTTCTCCAATTCAAACGACATAACAGCAGAATTGAGTTTTCATTGTGGACACTATGTTTGGGTGTACATTTTTCTCTTTAGCCCTTAATGAATGAACGTGAAGAAGATGGGCATGGTTATTTCGAAGGGCTAGCCTACAGCGGAGCAAGTGATTATGGCATGTCAGTAATGAGGTATGACGGACAGAACCCGGCCAGAAATGGGAAGGGTGTAAGAGGAAGCAAACAGAGAAAATTGGAGAGAACAAGAGAGAGAAGGAGAGAAAGAAAAGGCACAGTTAATGCAGAACTTCCAAGAGAGTCATAAGGACAGAAGACAGAATAAAGATAATGATTCCACTGAAAGATCAACAGAAGTGAGAAACTGTATACAAAGACAAAATGTGTTGTGTGTGTGTGTGCTGTGATGGAAGAGAGCAATTTCCCTATGTATTGTCCAGAGAGAGGGAGAGCTGGCAGAATGTTGTGTCAATGTTCTGCCACCCCAGTCACTCTCATCTCACCAAGTGTGTATGTCTGTGTGAGTCACAGGAAGAGAGTTGTGCCAGCATTTAGCTTTTTGCCCTAAATAATGCATTGTACAGCCTTTAAGGTTTACAGCTCTTTAATTTTTTATTGGAAATGGGTTGAGTTAGCGCATTTAAATTCAGTGGCAAATGTTGCCTTCAGCGGCTCCTGTGGGTTTTAAACTGCTCTTTGACAATAGGCCACAGATCTGAAATTCAAACTGGGCATAACTAATAAATGGGAACTCCTCCTCTTTAAACCCTTCCTCCTCCACCCCTTCCTTACATCCCTCGCCTGCTTAACGGAGGGTGATTTGACGAGAGAGCTCGAAGAGTGAAGAGAGAAGAGCAGCAGGGCCACGTTTAGGCTTCTCTGCTCTTCCTCCTTCTCCCATCTGCTCTTGTTTAATGAGCTCAAGCTCGATGGTCATAAGGACCCTGTCCTTCCTGCCTTCCCCAGGCTCCAGGGCCTGGGGTTCTAGCTCTCTGCTCCCCAATCCCTATTTCTTTTCTCTGCGCGACTCCTGCTTCTTCTTCTCAGATGCTGACGCCTTCAGCTTGGCTGGATCCACTGTGACTGAAACCTGGGGAAAGAAAGAGAGGGAAGCATGGGAAGGGGAGGATAGAGTCATTATGATAGGAGTGAGGGAGAAAAAGAGCAAGAGAGAAGAAAGGCAAGAGAGAATAGGCGTGTTGTTAAGTGAATCAAGTGACGAACGGGAAAGATCGAGAAAAGTACAGAAGAAGGGAAAGATAGGAAGAGAAGAAGGTAGATCCCGAAGGAGAAACACGAGAACAAGCCATTAGAAGGAGAGGTGAACAGGGGGAACTAACGGAGGCTGGAAGGGAGGACAAAACAGGAAGTTGTCAGTCAGTCCGAGAGAGAGTGGCATGACATCATAGCACCTACACACTCAATACCTTTCTATCATAACTGATACTCTTCACTTTTGAGGCTCTGGGTATGTGGGTATGTGTTATAATCCCAAATCAGAAAAAGTTGGGACAGTTTGGAAAATAACTTCAGGCCTGCAACAACATTCTGAAAAATGGTGGGACGAGGCAATTTATAACTAGTAATGAGGTCAAATTAAAGACAATGAATCTCAAAGAATGATTCTAAAAGATTTGCCACGGTATTGGGAGGAATTTCAGTGCATAAAGGCCAAGGGCCCAAGCCTAAACTAAAGACCTGTGAGATCTGATCTATCAGATAGCACTGCATCAAGAACCATCATTTAGCTGATAGAATCACATGGTAAAGAGATTACTTTGGCAAAAATGTACCACAAATGCTACTTAAAACATTACTGTGCAAAAAGAAACTTTACGTTAGAGATGTCAAGAAGTGGCAACAAAACTTAGGGTTTTTGTCCTCTAGGATGGACCATCTCCCAGTGGAAATATGTACTGTGATCACATAAATCCAGATCTTTTTGGAAGTAATGGACACGGTGTGCCCCGGAACAAAGACTAAAGGACCATGCAGGGTCTATAATGAAATGGGGCTCTGCTTTAAGTTTTACACTTCTGTGATGGCAGCATTGATGTACTTAAGTACACTGAGATTTTGGAACAACAGAGGGGTCTAGGGTCAAGGGAAAATGAACAAGATAATGCAAAACCATATGCTGCACACATTAGAAAGAATGTTTACAAAATAACACCTAAAATACTTAATTGCTTGGTATCCTCTGTGCCAAAATGTATTTGTGTTGAGAGAAGGAATGGCAAATGCTTTACCTTTAACATTTTTGGAATGTGTTGCAGGCATGAAATGCAGGAATGGATGTTTCTTAACAAAATAAAAGACATTGATATGTTGACCAGATATATTATGTTCATAATGTAGTGCAAGTAAATGACAGAAACACTGTGTTTTTATATGCATTTCCATACTATCACAACTTTTCCTGATTAAGTTTGTATTACAGTTGCATATTAGCATTAATGTTGACATTGGCATGTATAGTGTGTATACTGCGGTACCCTAGCGGTTAAGGTACTGGACTCTGGACCAGAAGATCCAGGGTTCAAATCACACCTCTGCCAAGCTGCCACAGTTGGGCCCTTGAACAAGGCCCTTAACCCACAACTGCTTGAATTGTAAGACTGTATAAATTGTAAGTCGCTCTGAATAAGGGCGTCTGGTAAATGCTGTAAATATACGTAAAGCTATGTTGTTTGAACAGAACAGCTGCTTTTTAAGGGCAAACACTGCTAAGATTTTCAGCAGATCTTTATCCCCATATTACCTAATGCCAGTATCCTCCTATGAACAAAGTCTCACCTATCACAAAACGGCTACACACCTGGGAGGCATGTGAAACCAGAATCCACAAATGCTTACAGCACAGATGCATGCACTTAAACTTTGGGTCATTGTTATTAGACATGTGCCAGCCTTCCTATTTAGTCTGGAGGATCAATGATGTTCTCTTGGACTCCCAGCCCTGGATGGATATGACACTGTTTCGTTCATAAGAGGGGTGCATTCCTGTCATACCACCTGGAAGCCCTTCAAAAACTTCTGATGCACTCTAGATCATGGGTAGTTTGCTCAAATTTAGCTTGGTCAAACCAATTCAGGTACTCTCTTGCCTCTGATTACTGTTAAATTGATCCAACTAATGTTTGGTTTCCAACTGATTTTACATCTGTAAAACAGAATTAAATTTGTCCTACTAATAATTCTCTTTGTCATCCAATTTCATAACCACTCAATTCAAATCAGAGTCACAGGGCAACTGGCAGCCCAGGGCACAAGACTAGAACCAACCACAGACATGGCACCAATCCATCACATGCACACACACATACACTCACTTACACATACTGGGATACAAAGATGCCAGTTGACCTAAAACATCTTTAAAATATGGAAAGAAACTGCAATACCCTGAGGAAACCCACACAGACACAGCCCAGAGTGTGGGCCAGGAATCAAACTAGGGACACCCTTAGTACTAATAAACCATTTTATATAATCAATGAGAAGAACAGAGACAGACATTGGGCTTGGGCAGACAGTAAGGGAGGGAAAGAGAAGAGAAAAGACTGAAATGGACATGCTACACACAAACATAAGGGGTGATTGTTGAACAGACAGACAGATAGACAAGACGGATAGATAGGAAATTGTAACACAAGAAAGCTACATTTTTTAGCTTTTTCTTTTAGGCTATATAATTGTGGTATTTGTCGTTGTTCCCAAGAACTGATGAGAGGTAGCATGTTGGCTGTATGTGATTCCACTATTAACTTTATAACTCATACATACATACATATTACTCATAATTTGCAACCGTATCTCAGTGCACACCTGCAGACAGAAATATGACCATAGGACAGAAATACATTTGTGAGAAAAGGTACAATAAATGAGGGGAAAATAGACAGGGAAGTGTGAGGTAGTGAATGGATGTGATGCTGTGTGATTCCAGATGCATGCCAGCTCTAGATACTATTAAGTGTACTCTATTAAGGCCAATATATATGTGGACACCCAGAATATTTACATCCAAAACAGCTTTCTACTTGATTTTGGAACATGACTGAGATGTCAGTTTCTGTGTTCGTATAGTGGAAATAGAAAAAACAGTATACAGTCGATTCAGGTTAATGGGACCACATTGGGACGCGATCGTTTTGGTCCTAATAACCGGCTGGTCTGATTAAACGAACATGCCTTATGTTACAAGACGGAACATTCTATGTAACATATTAAATGTTTATTAAACCTTTATTGTGCGATTTACACATATAGCGAACGTACAAACAAGAACTACTGTTACTTACAAACTTTGTTCATTTAAAAATAAATTTGCAAACAAGTTTTTTAAAACGTTCTACAACACAATTTATAGGTACTCAGCATGCGAAGCATAATACTGTAAAAAAACAAGTTCTTACTAAACTTCAGTCAACGTTTAAAGAACTTATCCAGTGTGATCTGACACGCTTTAGCAGGGGCTAAGTGGCTTCCTTTTTTTGTAGTAAATGGAAATGTTAGGCATGAAGGTGGCAGTAGAGGGTAGAGTTTTCGGGTAGTGATGCCAGAGACGAAGAGTTTCTTGGGATTTTGCATACGCATATTACATACTGTACACGTTTTTGGTCCAATTAAGTGGAATTTTGGTCCAAATAAGCGTAATAACATTACACGTTTATAAAAAGATTTGATTCGGTCCGAATAAGCGACTGGTCCAATTAACCGGAATCGACTGTATATTATATACTGTGTTCACCTGTGTATGTATTTAATTTAAATTTAAAATGAAGGCGTAATGATTCAACCAGGCTTTACTGGTGTTTGATGATTTTACATAAATCTACTTAAAAATTGGAGAACAAACCATTGTATTGTATATACTGTATAAACTGTAAAAGACTATCCACGATCATGGGACTGTGGTAGTGTAGGAATTAAGGTACTGGATTATAAATCAAAAGACCATGGGTTAAAAACCCTCTGTTGGGCCCCTGAGCCAGACCCTTCATCCACAACTGCTTGGATTGTAAGTTGCTCTGGACAGCGGTGTCTGCTAAATGACCTAAATGTAAATGTAACTACCCAGAACTAAAACCACTTGGCCCTGTGACGGACTAGGTTCCTGACTAGGGCCCGATATGCCTGCACCCTGTATTTGCCAGGAGAGCCCCTCTGACCTCTAAACGAGTGCCACTTTGCGTAGAATCTTCCACCAGCTAAAGTACATCCATGGCCAGGTTCATGAGGTGTTTTGCATCTAAAATTTGCATATGTCATCATTCTGCACTGGTGGGACTTCACTACAGCTTCCCAAGCACGGTAGTGACAGGAACAGGGGCTCATTACAGTGCAAGTATGGGAAGCAGAAGCATGACAGGTGGTAACCATGACATCCCTGACAGTAACTAATTGGCTGCATGTCATATTCTATAGTTATTACATAAGATCTTGTTAGTGAATCTTCCTAATAGGAGACTTGCCAAGTCGTCGGGGTGGAAAAAAGGAGTTAATGTGGCCTGCTTGTTCAAGGTCTGTCTCATTATGAGATAAAAGGGCAGGGCAAGTGAGTTTTAGGAATAAGTCCCATAAAGTAAACGTACTATTTTGAACGGTATCTCAACACGGGCGACAATTGTAAACCTAATAAAACATTTTAAAAATGGGGTCCCAAATGCAATCCCGTATTAATTCATTGGCATTTGTTGCTTTGCAGTTACCTTAATGTTGGTCTTGTTGGAATATCTTACGTTTTACAGGTGGAGTATAGAGAGCATACGTCTGGTTTGAGAAGTGCCCCACCCTGAACAGTTGAGAATGTCCGTACGGTTTCTCTCCTCTCTATTGAGAACATCTACAACAATTGGTGCAACTCCAAAGCTACCAGCATCTTGGGTGACCCTTCCCACTTTGTTCAGGGACTGTTTATGCTCCTGCAGTGTAATGCTTCAGGCACACCTCTGCCAGACTCGGCAGCAGCTTTTTTACCCAGACAATCAGGCTCCCTAGCCAACCTGAACCGCTGACCTCAAGAACAATAAACACAATAAAAACAAGTAATTATCGTGCTGCTACCGCAGTAATGCGTTCTCTATTTTTTAGATGCTTTTATTGTGAATTGTACACTCATCACACTGGTGTGTATCATGCACTTTGTTTATTTTGCCCATGTGTAATGATGAATGTTGTACTAAATGTTGCACCATATTGGAGGCCAAATGTTTGAGACAGCTAGCGAAAATGATTATATTTATTGCATATTCTTTATTCTATAATGGAACCAGTATCAGAGTTTGGTATGATTTGAACTGTTTTGCACATTTCTTTGTTACAAATATACTGACTCCAAACAAAAGCTTTTTAAAAGATATTTAAAGACAAAAGATGACCAAAGGATGACAACTTTTCTCCACAGTTACCTGACCTAAACAAAGTCAAGCAATTTCCTGGGGCACAGGGAAAGTCAAGAATTCAGTAAAATCACAGGTAGTCCTTTTGAAATATTGTGAAATCATGTTTGAAATCATCTTTCTCTCTCTCTCTCTCTGTCTGTCTCTCTCTTTCTTTCTCACTCTCTCTCTCTCTCTGTCTCTCTCTCTCTCTCTCTCTCTCTCTCTCTCATTTACAGCATTTAGCAGATGTCCTTATCCAGAGCGATTTACAACTTATACAATCTTACAATCCAAGCAACTGTGGGTTAAGGGCCTTGCTCAAGGGCCCAACAGTGGCAGCTTGGCAGAGGTGGGATTTAAACCCTGGACCTTCTGATCCAGAGGCCAGTACCTTAACTGCTAGGCTACCACAGTCTCTATCTCTCTCTCTTTCTCTCTTTCTCTCTCTCTATGTCAATCTTTTATGGAATCACAAACTGTCTTTATGTGACAGCGTGGCATGCTTGTGTTGTATATATAGAATATATCAGGAACTGACTGAGAAACAGCATCTGCGAGAAACAGCTCTACTCTGACTCTGTAACTCTCTCTTTCTGACACAAATCGAAACTACATACAGAAACTAATCTGCAACCATCCCATCTCTTTGTGCAGTTGCAGCGCCAGATAAACGCTGCTCAATGTTTAATGAAACTGTACTGCAACAGCTAATGTGTGCATTACATAGGTTAATTACCTTAATTGAACTAATAAACAGGATAATAACCTAATCAGACCAAGAATGCATACGCAAACAAAGACGTTTGAAAGGATGTAACGTTGCGCATACCTATACGAATAGATTCTGAAATTTATGAACAGGTTGTTATAATGATTCATTTGTTTTATGAGAGTTGTTATCCTTCATTACAAAATAAAGAGATATTAGATTTTGAAGCTTCCCCTCAGCTTTATATTATGACTGTATGATTTTAATGGAAAGCATTGTAATGCATTTAAGAAAAAAACTTTTTCAATCATTGTAAATGGCAGTAAAAGGAAAAAATCAAACAAAAAACATTTTTTATGCAAAGGACACAATCAGAGTCATCACTACTATACTGTGAACAATTGTTTGGATTATGGTTAGGGTAAATTGTCGGGTAGGCCCAGAAAATGAAAGGCTTCTTTAATAATAGTTATACATTTGACATACTATACTATATATTATTTGACATATCATTTGACATACTATACTATATATACTATATATTAGCTAAATGTCTAGTTGTCTTAAAGAGAAAGAGAGCCGTTAATGAGAAAATATAGTTTTAAATGTAACCGAAAAGGAGAGAAAAAAAAGCTATGTTTAATTTTGGCAATAATAATTGACAAGAATCACTTTTGGTCTGTGTGTGTTTGGTCCGAGGGACAAATCTTTCTTAAGAAAAACTTGTAGGGGGCTCCAAGGTCATTATTATTAGAATTATTATGTATATAGACGTATAAAGGGGTCTACTTTAAGGATCTGTGTGAAAATCTGGTATTGTTTGTGTTATATGTTTATATACAGTGAAACATCTAAAGGGTTTACCAACTTTTAGGCATAGCTATATAACAAAAAGGCCTGGCTTGGTGGACGTTTCTTGTGTTTCATACAGCAGTATTATTTCTGTTATTCTTACAGAACAGGACACTTTCTGATAGCAAGGCTTCCACTGTGGTCCTGCAGTTCTGTAGGTCTATTTTGACATCTGCATGTCACACAGAGAGTAAGGGACAGGGACAGAAAGAGAGTGCAATACAGAACTGTCACTAATGCTGAAGTTCAGACACTCTTCAACTAGTCATGCAAAATGTGTCAGGGCTTAAACTCCAAACAGCTTTCTGACTCATCAAAATGATGAGAAACACAATTACCATTCCACTTCCTGCTCCAGCTACAAGAGGACCAATCTCGCTCTGCGCACAAACACGCACGCTCGCTCTTTTAAGCAGCAGAAATCCTCTTGCTCAGAACATTTCCATAGCACTTACAACTATCTGTCGTGAAAACCGCATGACTAATGTGGACTGGTTAATCCAGTCTGTGAAAATGCATCAAGCACAATATCAGAGGATGTGTGTGTGTGTGTGTGTGTGAGAGAGAGAGAGAGAGAGAGAGAGAGAGAGAGAGAGAGAGAGAGAGAGAGAGAGA
>JAUZSV010448913.1:0-25044 GCA_034780495.1 Parotocinclus cesarpintoi | reverse complement strand
GTTGAGCTCATACTGAGACTCATCTTTAGTAAGTGTTTATTTTTTATCTTTATCTTTTGTGTGTTCTTTTGGCAAAATATGAGCATAATATAAGACTTTACTGAGATCTGTACTAAAACTCAAGAGGAGATATATGTGAGATTACTTAGGCCTTTATCTCAGGAGACACATTTGAGCAGCAGGAGACTTCTGCTAAGGTCTTCTTTGTCTTTCCATCTGAACTCATTGCTGTCTAGGAGAAACTACAGAGATAATAAGGAGATCTTCTTTTTGATTTTTGTTTCCTCTGGGAATGCAGGGAACAATCTAACCATTACATATTTCTGCTCATTTTAATAAATCATTAGCGAATCAGGTATATAGAGACCTTACAAAAACACTAGTGGGTAGAATGGTACTGGGCAGAAGTCAGGAATTCAATATTTTAGTCTATATTTTGCTTATTCTTTATAAATGCTTTTTGGTCACTCCATTTTGTAGTTTTACAATTACAGCCTGTTGTCCATCTGTTTCTCGACATACTTTTTGTCCCCCTGCTTTGTCAGGACTAGGGATGCTCCAATCATGTTTTATGCTGCCAATTCCGATACCCGATCACCCACGAGTGCCGATCACCGATACCGATCACGTTGACTGGCTGTACATTTTTTGACTTAGTTCTGATGAGTGTGATCTGGAAAAAAGGAACAATAAAATGATCTAAGACAAAAACATGAAAAAATACATGAGAAAATTACAAACTACTTGCAGGCACAACTATTCTTCCACCACTAAAAAAGGCTGGTCATCTAATCCATTTAATTCAGTTACTTTTTGGGTTATTTTCTTACCCATTTGATTGTCACGCTCATACGGGCGAGTGTTGGCAAGTGTGGGTTGCGTAATTGCCGTCTGACTGTTGCTGCTCCAGATGCCTTCTTTTTATTCTCTGCAGTGAGCCTCGAAGACTCACCATACTCTTCCAAGTGTTTGTTCTTTAAATGACATATTAAATTAGTTGTGTTGAAGCATTTTAATGTGCTTCCCCCGCAAGGTATTTTTTGTTGCATGTGTTGCAAGATGCAAATTTTGCATCACGCTCACTGACAGTGTAAAAGTTTCATAAGGCAAACATGTTAGTTTAGGATTTGCTGCCAGGTGCCTGCGCAGAGTAAAGGAAAGAGGGCGGGGACACCACATTGCACACTGGGCCTCTGCAGGCTTCAAGGTACAGGTGATCGGTTTTTGTGATCGGCAATGAAAGGCATTGATTTTCATACGTCAATCAGATACTTTGTCACAGAAATTAGCCGATAATGATCGGTGGCCGATCGATTGGTCAGGACCCCCACGGACCCACCACAGACTAGGTACTATTTGGGTAATTTATCCTTCTCGGCACTGCAGTGACACAGATGTGGCGGTGGTGTTAGTGTGTGTTGTGCTGGTATGATTGGATCAGACAATCAGTTTTTAAACACTATACAGTCACTGTCTACTTTATTGGAGACATTGACCTAATTGCTTCACCTTGTAGATGTAAGGTTAGAGACAGTAGCTCATCTGCTGCTGCACAGTTTGTGTTAGTCATCCATTAGGTCTGATCTGTGCTGGTCCTGTGCTGCTTCTGGGCATTAGAGAACAGATCAAAGGGGACAAACAAAATGTACAAAAAACTGATGGACAACAGCCTGTAATTGTAGGACTACAAAATGCAGTTCCCACTAAAACTGGGACCTCTGTAGCTCCCGTTTCTGCATGGTTGGAGTAACACGTATATGAGCAAATAGACCTGAGAGCTGGGAAGAAAAAATCAATACACCAGGGACATTCTGCAGGGTAAGTTATAAGAATGAGAGAACCTGTTGTGCAGATTTGATAGAAGGTTGTACCTTACACATTGGCATTGTGGGAAAGAAGGAGAGCATGGGAAGAGAGGATCACATTAATCATGATGCATTGATTATCTGTTTGCTCCTTCAACTCTGACAGGTTAATATGGCAGAAATACACTTAGTGATCACTTTATTGGGTAGACCTCCTGGCGTCCACCTCTACACATTTTTATCAGTTCCACTTGCCATATAGATGCACTTTGTAGATCAACAGTTACAGATTGTAGTCCATTTGTATCTCTTTGTTATTGGTCAGTGTCCTAATTTGAGAGTCTCAGGAACTTCACGAACACTGATGTGGTGGTGGTGGTGTTGGTGTGCGTTGTGCTGGTATGAGTGGATCAGATACAGGGGTGCTGTTGGAGTTACCATGAAGCAATATGATGGATGTGCCTAAAAGAGTGCACAGTAAGTGACCACAGTGTTTTAAAACTCCAGCAGCACTGCTGTGTGGTCCATTCATACCAGCACAACACACACTAATACACCACCACCACATCAGTGTTACTACAGTGCTAAAAATAAGTTACAGTCTGTGCTGGTCCTGTGAGGCTCCTGACCAGGAGGGAACAGAGTAAATTGAACTAATAAAGTATACAGAGAAACAGATGGACTACAGTCTGTAACTGTTCATTTGTATGCTATGCTATGCTACGGTATAGTATGGTAAGTGGAACCGATAATGTGGACAATCAGTGTAGAAACAAGCTGTAAAATTGTTCATACTTTTTGTGTTGATACTTTCGCAGTACACAGTGACTGGGAAAAGTATTTTTTGGCAAATATATCTGAAAATGCTATTCTAATACATTAGAATACACATATTTTAGCATAAACACTAATCTGCTCTCAAATGATTGTACGCAAAACAAAATGGAAATTTGCTATTACAGTTGTGTGTTGCTTAGTAATCGTCCTGTGAAAGTATCTTCGTTTTGTATTTCACATTAACATTGTGCCAAATTAAGGCGCTTACTGAATGCACTGGCATCCCTAAGATCCAGTGTTCATTGTTACTATCAAGCATCTGTATTTGTACAGGTTTGTGTAGCCAAGATACTGCAGCATTTCCTTCACAGTGATTTATTATTAAAACAGCATTGACCACATCAAAATTTTCTATTGTACTAATGTATTTTCATTTTCTACCACTTAAGATGGGTAAAATCTTATCTTATTTCATTGTAGAAATTCATTCTCTCTCTCTCTCTCTCTCTCTCTCGCTCTCTCTCGCTCTCCATACACACACAAACCTAACATTATCTTTATGTAGGGCATTTCTTGTTGTATTTATGATGTCAGCAATTATTTTGTAAAGAGTGCAGGGTGTTTAACACTGGTGTGCTGCTTTAAAAAGACGCAGTTCTTGTTGTCGAAACGCCCCCCCTACTCCTTGGATAAGTTGCCAGCTGTCCACCACGAATATGAAGTAACTGTGGTAGCCTAGTGGTTAAGGTACTAGACCAGAAGGTCCATAGTCCAGGTTCAAATCCCTCCTCTACCACAGCTGGGTCCCTGAGCAAAGCCCTTAATCCACAATTGCTTGGATTGTAAGACTTTATTATTTGTAAGTTGCTCTGGATAAGGCAGCTGCTAAATGAAGTAAATGTAAGTAATTCTTAGCAGAAAGCAATTTGCAGCTGTGTGTTTCACATTGTTGCGTGCAGGTCCAGTGCATATAATACAGCATTAAAAGCTGCTCATCACGCACCAACCACACATTGATTAGCATTCAATGTGCTCATATGTAATAAATATAATAAAATATCACTCTCTGCACAACTGCAGTACTACAACAGTTAATGTATTTGGCAAAACAATATATGACTTAAGTACATTAATAATAATTATATAATGATAATAATTACCTTAACCGACGACAATACAGCAGGTTATGCGGCACTGCTTGTATTTCCCAGAGCAGAACAATTTACTGTTCTGTTTAACAGTCAAAAAATAATTGACCAATGCCTTGTGTGTTACAGTAATAAACAGATAACAAAAAATGTACAAATGCATATACTGTATGTACTGTATTTTATTCATTGTACTTGAATAAAGATCATTTTTGTGATTTAAAGGAAGTGCTTTTGACTTTCTGAGATGATGAGACACTGAATGTGCTTTTTGAGATGACCTTGTTTTATCTTGTTTATAATTTTGATCAGTGTGCCTGAGTGCTTGAAAGCTACAAATCTATATGGTTCCATGCTTCCTGTGCTCTCTGCTTTTCTAGTGGATAAAAAAAAGTGGATGAGAGGAAAAGTGGTTGTGTGGGCTGTATTAAACTGTTTGGCATGGCTTGTCTGGATTTTCAAATAAGGTCAGGTATATTTAAGGAATTTGAGGAATTTCATCTGGAACCATTGAAATATTTGCACTGGTCTCTGTTGCTTAGGCCTAAATCTGTGCATCTATTCTTTTCTCTTTCAGAGTAGACAAAATTTGGATAAATTGCTTTGTTAGTGCAAACATTGCCAAGTCAGCTTAGCTTGGCCATAGTTCAATAAAGACACACCTGCTTTCAGGGCCAAAGCGATGTTCCTCATTTAGTTTCGAGTCTGAGTGCCTGTCTTTCTCAGCAATACAGTGTGTGCTTACAGACCACCTGAGCCTCTATCTCTTTGGGGGAAGTGATTGAATGGCATTTGCACTGGAGCTTTGCATGTTCTAAATAATCTTAATGCTCAGTGAGACGGAAACTTGGCTACACCACGGAAGGTGTGTCTAATAATGTGGCCAGTAGTTGCACTCATTTTATATTAACCATGTTGGTGTTGCTGATGCATTAAGAAAAAGTTGTCTGGTGGTGCAGCAGACAAATATTTAATACCCACAACTTTAAGACCCCGTTCGAGTCTCGGAGGTGCAGGGAAGATCAGACCACTGCAAAAGTTGTTCAGGTTCTCAGCATTGTAGTATTGGTTTAATGTGCTTTCTTTCTCCCCCTCTGCTTATGGTTCTGCTATCGGATTGCTTACCTTGTTTTTGACCCTTGTCCTGTTTACTTCTTCGAGGTTGCCATTAAACCTACTTTAGGCTTCAAACCTGGTGTATTGTGTGTAACAGCGCATGCACTCTTGACTGCAAGCTGTGTGGCAGCAACCCTGTCAACACCTCATTTCACAGAACGTAATGCAGACATTAAACAGTGCATATCCGTAAAAGCTGTGCTCGTGTGGTAGGTGTAACTGATAAGATTTCCATTAAGCAAATAGATTTTTATCTTTCATTTTAAGACAGGAATTTGCAGAACCTGACCATAGTCTGCGTTATTGTGTACTAATTATGTTCTTTCCGAGGACTTGAGAGCTTGATGGCACCCCTCTGTTGAATCGCAATTAGAAAGTGCACATTTGCAGCTTGTGTTGATCAGTTAGGCAGGATGTAATGAACAAGGTTCGAGTCTGACCCCTTTGGTGTCTCTTCTTAGGCAGAAGCAATGCAGTGCTGTTCTGTACAGCTTTATTATAATTGCAGCCATGCTCCCATTGTATGTCTGTGTGCGGGCGTGCGTGCGTGCGTTCGTGCGTGTGTGTGCGTGCACATCTGTCAGTCTGTGTGTGTGTGTGTGTGTGTGTGTGTGTGTGTGTGTGTATGTGTGTGTGTGTGTATGCGTGTGCACGCATCTGTCTTTGTGTCTGTCTGTGTGTGTGTGTTTGTGTCTGTCTTCGTGTGGGTCTGTCTTGGTGTGTGTGTGTGTGTGTTTGTGTCTGTCTTCGTGTGGGTCTGTCTTCGTGTGTGCGTGCGTGCGTGCGTACATGTGCGTTTGTCTCTGTGTGTGTGTGTGTGTGTTGTGGCCAAATAATTTATGTAAAGCAGACTATGTTCTGCTTGAGTTGTGCAGAGGGAGTGGACTTAGTCATTGAGTGTATATTTGATACTTAGATCGATATTAAAATCAGAAACAGATATTATTAGATCCAAAGCGGAAACCGTGGGCTAAAGATAAGTTTCACTATTCACAATATTGTCAGCACATTTACAAACCTTCTGCTATTTTTAGCCAATGTTACATTGTACTTCACTTTGCAGTTCTTGTTCAGTTCCACCAGGGGCTGCTAGCATTACAGAACAGAACAGAAACTGAGCGTCTTTTAAGCACTCGAGGTGCTGGACAGCTCCTACCAGCGCGTTGCTCCTGCTTCACTTTCCATCACTGAATCGAGTGACCCTGACTGACCGAGTGGAATGTTGTGTTCAATTTAGATGATCTTCCTGGTTGGAAATCCTCCCTGAACCAGCCTCAAACCATAGCGATCTCATCACGGTGGTTGATCTGAGTTCACTTCTCCAAATGGCTCTCAATTTCAGCATGATATATGGGAGTACTTTAAGCTGTTCCAGAACAAGCAGATGTGAGTGGGCTCTTAGGGAAAGAGTAATTATTATCAATAGTGGTTGGAAGTACGGCTTTAACCTAGGTCTGTCACGCTTGTGAAATGATCATATAAATAACAGTACTAATGTTTTAATACTATCGTTGATGTTATGTAACTCTTGGAACATACACTAAGTGATAATGCAGTAACACATATACATATAAACAGCTCTGCATCATTCAATTGTGCCTGCAGTTCAGACTAAAAAGCAAACATAACAACATAAATAATAAATATATCAAACTGTTTTACACCGGCCCGACTAAGAATAATGACTAAAATAAACAACAATCTGATTTTATTGATTAAAAACACGCTACTACATTTACAGCATTCAGCAGACGCTCTTATCCAGAGTGACTTACAAAAGTACTTCGTATTCGTCCTAGTAGACATAGTCTTACAGTTCAAGCAGTTGTAAGTTAAAGGACTTGCCCAATGACCCAATAGTGGCAGCTTGATAGCAGAGGAGTTTCAACCCTGAACCCTCTGGTCTGTAGTCCAGTATCTTATCCACTAGGCTTCCACAGTCCCTGCAGTAATGTAAATATACTTCTCACAAAAAAATAGGGGATATTTACATTTTTTTTGTGAGAAGAATATTTACATTACTCAGGCATAAAAAGACTATGCGACTCTGGTAATGCACAGTCAATGACCATTTTGTCACCATCCTGCTGCACAGATATTAAACGGCACATACCGGCACATCCGATAATGCACATGGTATATAATCCAAATACGTTAACACAAAGTGAGAAAATCAGTTGTATAAAATGTATAAAGGGTAAGAAAACCGTGTGCAAACTGTGTAAATGTATCAGAGATACTGCTGACAACATGAGTTTTTGATGAGCGATTGAAATAACTGATGTTTTTGTATGGAGGAAACCAAAATTTTTTAAAATATTTACAGCTTGTAAATAAAACAATGTCACACACATAAGCATAAGTACATGCATAAAAAAAGTCTCTACAGACCTACTGCATTTTCCCAGCAAGGTAGTGTACTTACCAATGAATGACGGACTTCTGCCCACCTCTGCTCGTGATCTGCACCAGTATTTGATTTGTGTGAACAGCTGGGCAGAACAAGCAAAATGCACAGCATTAGAGTGCAACAAAACAATAATAATACACTGTCAATATATAAATAAGAAATTAACATGAAAGACTGTAATAATTAAGTAAAATATGCTTCTTATAGTTCAGTGCAGTACTGTATACTGTAGCTGCATATGTCACAGTACAGTGCCCTTGCCATTTTAAGTTAAAAGACCGATTTAAACTTCCTGTTAGAATTCATTATAATTTATAATAGATCTCGGCGTTGATCGGTGTCATAAATGGCGCATACATGTATTGTGAAATATGAAAAGTCATAACATTAAAACCACCTGGCCAATATTGCGTCAGTCCTCCTTGTGCCACCAAGGCTGTCAAGGCCTGAAGGTGACCTGTGGTATCTGTTATCTTCTTTAAGTCCCTTAAGTAGTGAAGTGGGGCCTCCACAGATCAGACGTCTTTGTCCAGCACATCTCTCAGATGCTCAGTCACTTTAAGATGTAAGATTGTGTTCTTCAAACCATTCGTGAACGATTTTTGCAGTGTGGCAGAGTGCATTATCCTGATGAAAGAGGCAACTGGGATTATGGAACACTGTTGCCACAAAGGGGTGTACTTGTATGCAATAATGTTTGGTAGGAGGTATGTGCCAAAGTAACATTGACATGAATGGCAGGACCAAAGATTTCCAAGCAGAACATGACCATGAGCATCACACTGTCAATGTTACTTTTTTTCACCTGGTAGCGATTGTTTTAGGTTGTCTTTCGAGCAGTTAAAGCCAACACATTAACTGTGATAATTATATTTTGTGATCATTATTTTTATCAGGGTTCTTAAGAGTGGCACATTAATTTGGACACTTTCTTTTACGATTAGCTTGTTCTCATGTGAGCAGCTCCTTTCATAAACCCACTAAAACATGCAGTTGCATCGTACACCAGACAATAGCTTGCAAATGTTGTTTCCTATAAAAGTACAACCAACATGAATATAAAAGTGTGCACCAACGTCACACTAATTGCTACCAGTTAAGATTATGAAAGTGAATAATATTTTTTTTAATTGTCCTTTATTATATTTGTGATATTTTATTATCCATTATACCCGAGATGTGTGGGCACCATCTAATGATAGTCATTCATGAACAACGTCCGCTCATTTTAACAACTTAACAAGGTCTTAACAATAATAATAAACGATAATAGAAAAGAAATCTATCTGTTAAATCTGGATGTTGCACCTGTAAGCAGCCATTCAACGTTATGACCCCAACAGCCAATCAACACTGCAGATCTATGTGCAGAGGTGGGAGTTTAAGAACAGAAGCCCGTCCTTTGTACGTGTGCTCTTGTCTGTTAATCACTACCTTAACGGTCTTGTGCTCGTTAGCTTATTACTGGAGAATATTCTAGGTTTAGACTTTGTGTTTAGACACTTTTTTGTAAGTTGCTTATGTTTACCTTTTGCTACTTATAGCAAGCTGTAAATGGCATTTGTGAGTCTGTGTTTGTCCTATTACATGTAGTACTGCTTTGTTTATCCCATCCACTATTTGTATGCTCTTTTTAACCTAGAACTATATAAACTGGCTCACATTCACTTGTTGACTTTCATCTGCCTGATCAATCACTTGGGTTTTCACGGGAGTCTTTGATGCATTTTGTATCATTTGTGCAGAGTTTTCTTGTGAAAATATCCTTTTTGCGAAATTACAGTAGCATAAAAGACTATGCGACTACAGTAATGTCCTGTCGAAGCCCATTTTTTATACAGAACTCAATGGGGCTGTAAAACAGAGCAAAGCTGTATTTGGAAAATATTTATAATGCGTACTAGGCTACAATGTTGATATTTCCTGAACATATCATGTCTGTACTGCACTGTCACCATTGAGCGAGTGCCAGTGGTTAGAAGGATAGATGACATTTTGGTGAGTGTAGAGACTGGAATGACTTTGGCAGTGATGGAAATACATATTTGCCATCTGTCCATCTGCAGTCTGCATAAATGCTCACAGTAGTTAATGCAAAGCCCTCATTCTGTTTCTCAGCCTGCATCATTTATTGCTAACACTTTCTCGAACCGGTTTGTCATGTTTACGTGACAGGGGAGTTGTACATCTCCCATTCACCATAAAACCCTTAATTGCTTGCGTGCATGCATGCTCATGTGCAAAAAAGCCCTTCCCCCACTCATCTCGGCATGTTCTGGTGGTAGAGAGCTATTGCTATTAGTGGCGGGGTGAGAAGGCTACCTGCAGAGTTAAGTGCTCTTTCAACAACGCATGCCTTGCAGGAAGTGGCTTCTTCCAAGAGGAATGTTGGATGTGTGTTTTTATTTTCCGAGACCTTCGTCCTTTCACAACTGTTTGAAATGCATGCTGCGTTTCTGCCTCTGGTGAATTGAGGTCCTGCAGTGTTCAGAACTAGGTTAACGGGTGCCTTGGATGTTCATCGCCTCTTTGAAGGGGGAGCAGGCGAATATGAATGGGTATAAGGAATCAAATGTAATTTGTTTTGATTGTTCAGCAGGCTAGTGGTTGAATTACAGGTTTTCGCGCTGTCAAACAGTGGTACACAGTTTGACAACATGCTTGGCACACGAGATAACGGCTTGCACACACTGTTTCTATTCACAGTACCTAATGAAATGAATACTTTGGAATAATGTCGTTTTTTTGTTATTGATTAATACCGAGGACTTTGTGTTCTTAATGCTATTCCTCATTTGGCCTGTCATTGTCAAAATCATTTCTCTGAACAAGGTACATTCAGACAACGATGTTTCAGTCTATACATTTTACAATCATATAATTAAGTAAGGATTTAACATTGACATTGTTTTAAATTTTCAAAGTGCGCATAATGGAAAACAATAGACATAGACATCAAACAGAGTTTTTAAACAAAAGCATTCTCTTTAATTAAAATAAAAACTATATACAGATGTTTAAAATTGCAAATAAAATGTTTTAATTGTAGCTTCACCATATCTGAGAAAAAACGTTTTTTTTTTTGTTTGTTTTGTTTTTTGTTTTTTTTCTGTGCAGCACTGCTTTGCTTTTAAACGAAACACATTTTTGAGAACCCTGACTTACAATCAAGTAATTGCATTCCAAAATTTGTAGAACATGTTGCACTCAATTTAGTAGGTCATCTAAGGTAGAGATACCATAGTCCCTGCACTGTGCCTTAGTGTCTGAGAAGAGCATCCGATCTGCCTCCATTAACACGTGTCGTCCTCCCTTCTCCCCCTGCCACTTTAATGCGTTCCAGTGCTTCCCCTGGGCTTCTGTCCATTTCCTAAGAGCTGGGTTCAATTTGAGCCACTGTGTGTAGAGCAGAGCAGTAACCCATGCACTGTAAACGAGTTCAAAGCTCATCTCACCAATTCACAGATGTGCTACGACATTTTGGGGGTACGTCTACACGATAGACAGCAATAAATCCATGGCAGTGTGTGTGTGATTGATGCATTTTTAAGTGTTTGCTGTTTACTGACCTGCTGAAGAGATGTCGTATTAGCAAAAAAAATCTAATTTGATGGCCAGTATCGCTATCTGATATCACTGCAAGACCAGTGCCATTAAACATGTCTCTAACTGTATTAATGACATATACAGTACTGTGCAAAAGTCTTAAGCCACCACTAAGTGTTGTTTAAGCAATGGTATAATGATCATATATAATTATCATAACTCTTTATTAAGATTTTTTTATTTTTTATTTTATTTTAACTCACAGAAAATACTGTATGTATGCAACATTTAAAAACAACAGTTTATTTAGAACAAAATAGCTTATGCATGCAAGAGTCATTAGTTTAACCTCCCTGGAAAACTGCTTTATTGGCTACTAACCTTCCAAAAACACCATTCCTGGTCAAGCCTCTTTAGCATCCCAGTAAAGCTGCCAGATGCTGCTACTGCCCAAATGTAAAAGGAGGTCACACTAAATATACAGCTCAGAAATAATAGAATTTTTGTAATTAATGTTTTGTGAGCAGTGTACTTGCCAATGTAGGCAAGAAAAGCTGTTATTTTCTGAATTGTTTCAGGTTTTTTAAATGCAACATACAAAATGTATTGCTGTATATGCTGATTGTATTCTAACAGAGAGACTAAAAACTAATGATATATGGCCATTGTACCGTTGCTAAAAGAATGGCAAAACAAAGACTGCTGCACAATATTGTAAATAAGATGTTCATCCCACTCACTGTTGGACTATTGTTCTGGGCACTGTTACAGCATTGAGTAGGCTCAGTGTACACCAAAATATAAACATATTGTTTCTAGCTATATGTCGGAGTGGCAGTACTGCTGTAATGCCACATACATGCTTTGTGACTCCTGAGTAAGCACAAAGCAGTGACAGTGGCCTTAATACCTTAATGCTTATGTCCTACACACACACTTACACACATCAAATCATAATGCCATTGTAGGTTAATAAGAGACCAAGTGAAATCGTATCTGGTATGAATGTAGGCTGTACAGAGTCAACTGCAAAGATGAGTATTTAAGTTCATTTTAAAAAACATTAGTATATGTGGATATGCCTGCCTCACAGCCAGAAGGTCCGGGGTTCAATCCCAGGGTGGAGCGGCCTGGGTCCTTTTTGTGTAGAGTTTGCATGTTCTTCCCGTGTATATGTGAGTATACTTCAGGTAGTCCAGTTTCCTCCCACAGTCCAAAGACATGCATGCTGGGTTAATTGGTGTCTCTAAAGTGGCCCTTAGTGTGTGACTGTGTGCGTGTCTTACGATGGATTGGCACACTGTGATATATATATATATATATATGTGTGTGTGTGTGTGTGTGTGCGCGTGTGTGTGTGTGTGTGTGTGCGCGTGCGCGTGTGCACGTGTGAAACATCTAAGAAACGTAAGAATATGTCACATAGTAATGATCAAAGTTATAGAAGGTATCGTCTTCTATAACTCTATCGTCTCCTAAATCGTCTAAATTCTGTAGGCTCATAGCGCTGTCAAACACCTTTCTGACAAAGTTGAGAAATATGGTTGGTGTCTAATAGAGTGCACTGGGAAAGAGCATTGTATTTAAACACTCCAGTAGCACTGCGCTGTCTGATCCTCTCATTCATACCAGCACAACACACACTAACTACACCCACAGCAGTGTCACTGCAGTGCTGAGTATGAGCCATCACCCAAATAGTACCTGATCTGTCCTGGTCAGGTGAGGGTCCAGTCGAAAGGGAACTGAAAAATACTGAACTCATTATCACATTTATCAAAGCACTTTAAAATTCACATTGACGGCAACAATAATCATATAGGCTGTGGCAATTATTTGGTAGTAACAAACCCAAAGTGTGCCAAAGAAACATTTAACACGCCAGCCTGGGCTGTTGACACAAGGCAGATGGATCTATGGATTCATGCTATCAATATCAAATTCTGTGCTTCAGCAGAAATTGTATGTTACAAAAGTGAAACTCAATCGAAGTGTGGCATGTGGTGCACTCAAGCCCTAGTGAAACTACGCATAATTACACTAAATTTGAAGGGATGCATTTTAGTTTAAAATACAGTTTATGTACATTTAAAAGCAATATCTGCCTGTTGACTGTGTTTTGAATGTGAATAATTGATTACACTTCTCAGACCACAGTACATTTAGACACAACACATATTGCACATAAGCAACAAAAATGTTACTTTTATGTCCCTTTTAGGACAAACTAAAGTAAATAAATGTATTTACATTTACATTGCAATTTACATTTTTAGGTCAGTGTTTATTGTGTGTTTTAAATAATAAGAATAAGAATGTCTGTTCTTCGGTAGCTTATAAGAGGTCGGTTTCCTTTAGGACATATCGATAGAACGGAAATGTTTTACAGTCGATAGAAGGGCTAAACACGTCTGTCTTACATGATTCCTTCAGCAGGCAAACAATAAATCAGATAAGGTAACTATGAACAACCAGAATGAAAGATTTACACTGACGCCCTGGAGGAACTGTTCTCACAGTCTGGCAATTAGTTTGAATTTGATCCAAAGTGCTTAATTTGGGCAACTGTTTGATAAATCAGTCTCACTGTGCTGATGCAGACTTTAGATTACCTCAGTCAAAATCAAACAGATAAGCCATGGCAATAAAGTGACCCCCTCCCCCACCCGTATTTATAATGAGACATAAATAATGATTTTGCGACTTAATTATTTCCATTTGTATTTGAGACCTTTTTCTAAAGTAGAAGATAAGATTGAATAATTTGATAAATAAATAGTAGTTAATAATAGTAATAATAATATTGTAATAAATTACAAAATGTGCTGCTCAAGACCTTTTGTTTGCTTATTGCATTTATAGTATAGAGTGGAATAAACAAAAGTCTGAGCATTTATAATAGCACATAAAGAAGACCCTGTTCCTATATGTCATACAGCAATGAAGTACAAACTGCTATCTTTTGCCAGTTCATTAGACCAGACTTTTATTGCTTGTTTTGCGTAACTGACGACGATCATATTTGAAGAATACAAAAAATATATATATATATATATATTTTTTATATTTCTCGGATCCGACGCAGCACCAATGGTTGAAATAAAAAAAATGTATATAAATATATTTTTTAGCTTTTTACACCCTCTGGTGGAGAGCCAACAGTTTTCTTCTGTTCATTTACATTTTTTTCCAGATTCACTTTCATTTAATTGTAGGTTAAATCATTTTTTTTTATTTTTCCTCGAGAAATTGAAAATTGCTAAAAAAAAAAAAAAAACAATTGCCTCTCCCCTCTGTAGATTCTTAGGTAGGGACATCCGAGGAACAAGCAATTAAAAAAATCTGGCCTAATTGCAAATCACTGTTCTAGCAATGTCCAGTTTCTTGATTCACTGTATATGTATAGTTTATTCCACAATTCAAACTCCCTCTATTTTTATTTGTTACTATAAGAATGAAGCAATGATTTGCCACCATGTCCTAAAGGAACAGATTTGAGATAAAGCTCTGAATCGCACCATGCCCTGGTCTCACCAGAGTGCAGTAATTCCTTCCATCATTTAGTTATTAGGAGACGATCTGCCTCCATTAACTTACCCGCTGAGAACTCATCTTAAATCTATTTTGTTATTTAATTTTAATTTTATGACTAATTTAAATTGTATTCATTTAAATAGTATTATTTACTTAATTTTACTATTACTACAACTTAATTATTTCAATTAACATCTGGCCACCCAAGGAGGACGGGTCCCTTTTTGAGTATTGGTCCCCCCAAGGTTTCTTCCTTCTATATCCAGGGATTTTTTCTTTCACACCCTAGACTTGCTCAATTTCAGATTGGCCTTTTAAGATGATATAATATTGTGAAACTGCTTTAAGACAATGCACCATTGTAAAAAGTGCCATATAAATCAATTTGACTTTAAACTTTGTATTTATGTACATTGCGGTTTACAGCATGTAGGTTCAAAGCATGTATGGATTTCAAATGTGATCCTGATGCTAGTGGAGTCCCGCAACCTGCTGTTGATTACTATGGAATTAATTTGAAAACATTTAACAGACTCCCATATCCATAGCAATTATCTGTTCAACAGCCCATGAGTTGCAACTTAAAGGTTTGGGATATCAGCATTCCAGTACTACTGAGTTTTCACTGTCTTGACATTGATGCATGATCCTAATACTAAATGAAGCCCATCCACCTCAAGGTTTGACATGCATCCTGTAATGCTTTCTTATCACCAATCATATCATATCAACACATAGTTGATATTAGTTACTAGCTAGCTTTTCTGTCAGCTTAAACTAGTCTGGCCATTTTACTCTTCAGCAAGGCATTTCTGTCCTCATAACTGAAACTCTGTTGATGTTTTATTTCTTTAGTTCAGCATTCTCCTATAACTCTAAAGACTATTGTGTGTGAAAATATAAGGAGATCAGGAGAACACGATATAGTCAAAATCACCACATGCAGGCTCATTTGTACACAATTACTGAAGACCCGTGTCTGCGTGGGTTTACTCCAGGTACTCCGGTTTCCTCCCACAGTCCAAAGACATGCATGTTAGGTCAATTGATTACTCCAAATTGGCATTGACTTGTGTGTGTATATATATGGAATGGAATTAACTGTACAGTCGCAACCGACCCTCGGTCACTTGATGGATCATGGATCTCCACACATTTCTGTCCTTTGTCGATGTGATCCATGAAGTATTTCGGCAGGATAGTGGAGTAGTTTGCCATTGCTTTCTTCACCCCTCCCCATTTATCTGGGCTTGGGACCGGTGTGCAGATGTTTCCAGTTACACGGCTCAGGTGTTTTGCGTACACATTCAATAACAATTTGGAAACACCAATTAACCTTGTGTTTGGACTGTGGGAGGAAACCGGAGTACCAAGTTCATATAAGGCAATGATAACTCAAATAACCATTTGTTACAACTGAGGTATGCAGAAGAGCATTTCTGAATGCACAACACAGCAAACCTCAAAGGTTACAGTTCTCACAGGCTCACAAAATATCTTGCTTTCTGTAAGACGTTTGGATGGTAGGATCAGAATTTAAAACAGGTAAAACAGGAACAAAAGTAAAATTTTCCTGGCCCTTTTAAGCATTGCTAACCAATTGAGCATTGCTTAAACACCATGACCTGAGTATTATTGCTGACCATGTCCATCCCTTTATGAAAAGTGTACCATCTTCTGATGGCTTCCAGAAGGATAATGTGCCATGTTGCAAAGCTCAAATAATCTCAAACTGGTTCCTAAACATGATACTATCTTTACTCTATTGAAATGGCCTCCACTGCCCCAGATCTCAATCCAGTACAGCACCTTGTGGTGGATGTGGTGAAACGGGAGATTCAGATTATGGTGTGATGTTATACATGTCCGTATCTAAAAAAAAAAATCTCAGATCAATCTCTCCAGCACCTTGTTGAATCTATGGCATGAAAAATGTAGGCCATGCTGAAGACAAAAGACGGTCCAGCCTGGTACTAGCAAGGCGTAGCTAATCAAGTGGCCGGAAAGTGGCGAGTCAAAAGACACAGGACGCCCTTTTATTAAACAAAACAGGAAATGACATATCTGAATACCTTAGCCATTAATGGGGGAGCGGGCCTATCTTTTAGGCTATGTCCAAAACGTGGCCACCATCTTGAAAGTTGCCATATTTTATCAAGTGCAAGTTTTTCAAATGTGAACGTGGTCATGTAGCATATCAAAGAAGATCAGAATAAAAAATAAAATTGAAAAATCTACTGCCACAATCAGACAGTGCTACAGGAAACTGTTTTCATACATTCTGACAGAAAATGGCAGTTTTCCCTGTTATTTCCAGCAGGATGAGAAGACACAACATTACAGAGCAGGTGTTTGTCAGTGGCTTGATATTCAATTCCCTGGCCATTGGATCGGCCGTTTGTAGACCTGTGGAATGGCTGATAACCCGACCTCACAACACTTGTAAGGTTATCTCGAACAAATTGTGTATGCTGAGAACATCCGCAACAAACACCACCTTGAGCACCACATCGTGAAAGCTTATGAGAGCATTTCTCAAGAGATTCCGGGTCTATAATGACTGGATCCTGTGTCTTCAGCTCTGTGTTCAGCACCAGGTACAGCACACTGAACAATTCAAATAGCTGTGCATAACAGGCAACTTTCCAGTCGTTGTTGCAGATTACGGTGTGGATCACTTTTGAACCACAAGAAATATTGAAAATCTGATTGCAGTCTATTTCTGGTCTTCCTTGGTATGCTACATGACCACCTTCCCATTGGGAAATACTTTGCACTTGATCCAATATGGCAGCTTTCATAATGGCGGCCATGTTCCAGGCATAGCCTAAAAGATAGCCCCCCCTTACCCATTGCTTGACATTTGACTCACCCTGTATATATAAAAAACTCACACATACATTTAATTGCATACATATATCTCAGGTTTAAAATTTGATTTATTTTGTATTATTCTGATTATCCTGACATAAAATACAGCTTGTTATTGCTCTACCACTTATGAATATGCACATGAAAATGGAGTTAGTTCTTTGAATTGAATTAGGAGATTGGTAGTGATATTTACTATTGGGCGATAAGATTGCCTCATATTGAGTCTGTCATATGTAAATATGTCATACCATTTACCATTTCTGCAAAGACCTGGGAAGTTTTCCATTTACTACCGTATCCTCTGTATTCTTGTTTGTCTCAACCATATTCAGTCTGGATATCTCCTAAAAAGCATAGTCATTATAATATTAACAAATTTGAACTTTGTCCTGGCTCCTATTATTGATAAGTAATCATTTTTTACTAGGCTGGTGTATTTAATTGTACTGTATTTTTGTACTGTCTGCCTGCGCTAACCATAGACCCAGTCATTGTAACATAAAGGACCTCTGAAATTTGGAAGGGGGAAGCCCCTGGTTCATATTCCAAGTTTACCTGTGAGGAACACGAATCCACGAATAGTGGCGGTCGATACTCATCTCAGATCAAGTCCAGATTCACTTGCTTGTCTGCAGTCCCACTCAGCAGTGTCCCAGGTCAAGGTTGAGTCCTGGTACTCACTGTTAGTTGTTGTTTGTGGTCCACCTCTTCAGTGGTTTCCACTTTAAAGTTCCATAAATTTGGCTCTGTGGTAACACAAGCAGTCGGGTCCCTTATGACACTACTCCTGGCATCCATCCAGCTTTTCTACTTCATAGCAAATTTACAAATGGCAGTTATGCTACTAAAATATATATTGTTTAATATCTGAACAATCTGTCTTCATGAAACATACCTTAGTCAAATTAAATACATTTTAATCAGTTGCATTTTCTCCAGATCAAGCAGAGAAAAAATATGAACACATATGAAAAGGTCTTGTTATTTGCATAAATTTGCATACATTTAAATAATGTACATACTGGCTAAAGTCTAAAAATGCTGAAAAAACTGGTCAAATGCTAGATTCAACTAAGTTATCTTCCCTAAGGTGAGCCTCAGACCTACCGTAGGCCAATGATCTGACCTGACCTCTGATCAGCAACAGGCATCCCTTAAGCATGACCTGCTTTTTAGTTATATTGGTTTATTTTAACCCAGTTTGTCCTGCCTGGATTAATACCCTGGTCTCTATAACTACATTTTCAGGTGAATGAAATATACCAGGATGCTTCTCTGGGTGCTCATATCAATGTTGTGCTGGTGAGAATCGTGATGCTCTGCTCTGCTAAGGTAAGATTATTTGAGTTCCAACTTTTCCCTCAGCAAAACTAAATACTTGAGTGTACAATAAAAAATTGTTTAGTTATTGTGTGATGATTTTTTCTCTAGATTGTGTAAAGAGATTTAAGCTAGTTAAGTTTAAGTTAGTAGTAATTGCTGTGTTACCTTTTCCTGAATTTATAAATGAAATATAAATATATTTAGCTTCCTCGCTGACCTGTGAAAAGTGAAATGCAATGAAAGATATCATTCAGCACATTCTAATCATTACAAATGTGTATTGATTCATATATGCCATCCCAGGAAAACTAGTTGAAAAGTAGAAATCCTAAAGAAGTCTGGTGGCAGGATGTTTCTCACTTTTTTACTTTTGTTTTGCTCCTTGTAATACCCACAGATCAAGTCTTCCTAAACCTCATTAAATGACATTGATTGTCTTTAATATGTTTAGTGTCTTCACATTACCGATGAGTAGGTATTGTAAAACGATAGTGAATGTAAATGCATCTGTACTTATCCAGATTCTGTGTTTCTGTTCTTGTGTTTTCAGTCCATGGGGCTGATTGAATTAGGGAACCCTTCTCAGAGTCTGGAGAATGTGTGCCAGTGGGCGTTCCTGCAGCAGAAAGAGGATGAGAATGATGCTGAGTATCATGATCATGCCATTTTCCTCACCAGACAAGAATTTGGACCTACAGGAATGCAGGGTATCACTACTTCATAGAGCATACAGGGAAAAAAACACAAACGTACACAACATATCCAATAAATATCAGTCAAGTTTTTAATTGACATATATATATTTTATACCTATGTTTACTGAGTGTTTTATTAACTAAATTTCCAACCAGCTCATAATCCAAAGGCTTAGAATAAGCAAATTAAATATTTTTGCAGCTGCTTTTACACATTACCATCAACATTAAAGTGAAAAAGGTTGATTATATTATTAAACATTTCTGATCATTTACTAAAGTTTTATTAGAAAAATGCCTGGTTTGGATACGTAATCAACCCCATTTCGCACCAGGATAAATAATCCCTAACTGACATGGGTATTATGAAGTGGCAATAGGTAATAAATTCACATGTATATTGAGGTGGCAAAAAGAACAATGTTCTGAAAAAGGGCCAGACTGAGCCTTTTTCACGTCATGTGGCACTAGTATTTATGGTAAGATGAGACCAAGATTAAATGCTTGGACTGAAATCCAAGCACTGTGTTTGGAGAAAACAAGGATAAATGGATGCTGACATGACGAGACAAATTTTTAAGGAAGTCCTTCTGCTAGGCAGTTAAATTTGGGCAGATGCTTCCTTTTTCTGCACAAAACATATCATCAAAAAACACTGCCATAGCTTGCGAATTGAAAGGTAAATGTCCTTGAGTGACTAATCCAGAGCCTTGACCTAAATCTGACTGAACATGCAAGGCAGAATGGGCAAATATTTCTCAGTATAGGTGTGTAAAGCAGACATGTCCAAACAGACTGGTGACTGTGATTAAATCAAAATGTGATTCAACTAAATAATAAATCAGTGTATGCTTTTCCAATCTTGTTATTATAGTTTATATTTTTTCTAAACTGTTGTATTTTTCCTTGTTACTTAATTTGTGTAAGACAAAAATCAGAAAGCTGCATAAAAAGCTGTAAAAAATATTTATTTAGGTTTTGATTGCAGCCTGTAAATCAATCAAATTAAATCAAATTTCATTCTGTTTGTTATGCAATTTGTTAGTTTCTGTTTGTCAGTTATCAGTTTAGGTTGTCATATGACCACCACTAACCACATATTATGTGCATGTTGAACCATTCTCAGCAGATCAGTAAGACTGCCATGATAGTATATGCTGCATGTTGTATATTAAGACCTCAGTGTCAGGATTGGGTTGCCTATAACCTGTAGACAACAAAAACATATCAGCATTAAAGTTCTATTTCAATGTTTGTTATTCATTGATAAGTTTAGTTTACGTTATTTACCCTCTAGCTTTGGTGGCCCAGTGATAAAAGCCATCTTCTGAGAGTTCCTGAGTGCATGGGTTCAAATCCCGGGTGGCTAGGGATTGCAACACAAAGGTTAGGGGTGTATTTATAGAACCCTGCCATGGATTGGTACCATTTTATTTATTTGATCCTGGGTCAACAAGACTCTAACCCTAACTTCACCACCTGAGCCAGTTTACACAATATACAGAATATATGACTTTTCTCATGCCCTAGATTACCATCCTTTACCATTCTACACCTAGTGGAGTTCACATATACAATAGAAAAGGACAAATGAAGCAAAACAATGTAAGAGAGAAAAAACCCAACTCATTGAAATCCCCTAACCCTTACTCTGAGCTACTAACCTACTATTGTAAGTGGTGATTGGGAAAATTAATTCTACATTAATTCTGCATTACTGTCACTTTATCAAAGCACACTTTTTACTTCTTACAAATTTGACATCTAGTCCTGAGTGTATATTTGATTAGAATAGATTATTCTTTGTGATTGAGCCCAGTATAATTCCAAATACCATATAATGTATAGAATACCTAGAAGTGCAATGTATCAAGTAGTATTAAGTGTGTGGTGCAAAAATAGGCAGCAGTTCAAACTAACATGGCCATATGACATGTTATGATTGAGAACTGTAAGGACTGTGTACAGATGCCCTTGTCTCTCTGTTTTGTGTTGTTTATCTGTGCTTGTCTGTGTGCCTGTATTGTGTAGGTTATGCTCCAGTGACAGGCATGTGTCATCCAGTGAGGAGCTGCACTTTGAATCATGAAGATGGTTTCTCTTCTGCCTTTGTGGTGGCTCATGAGACAGGACATGTGTGAGGAACACAAAATCCCTGCAGTCCACCCACACACATAAAGCTCACAATTTAAAGGCAGCTTTTTTCCAGGAATCTCAAGCAGCAGAGCAATATGCAATTTTATATTTAACCTTTATTATTATACATTTTATACATTATTACCTATTTAAATGATCTTTGTAAAGATAAAGATTATTATGATTAAAAAATCACACTACTAGTTAACATGATGTTAACCTGAGCAGGATGTGAGTGAAGTTAAATGTACTGAGTGTGCGTACTGTGTTTTAATGTAATCAGGTTAGGGATGGAGCACGATGGACAGGGTAATGAATGTGGAGACGAGGTGCCAATGGGCAGCATCATGGCACCACTGGTGCAGGCAGCTTTCCACCGATTCCACTGGTCACGCTGTAGCCAGGAGGAACTTAGCAAATACCTCAAGTGAGTCTTATAACATGTCTTCACACACTACAGGGCAGGCTTTTTACAAGCAATGACCTATGCCATTGTTAAACAGTTATGCTCACATCTTAATGGTATATATATGTGCTTGAAAGTTTAGGGTCTCAAAGATTTGTGTGTATTTCTGCATAAAACATACCTAAAATGTGATCAAATTAACCCAGCTCATCAACAAATACATATGCATACATACAATATTATAAATCTGTGAGTGGTTTAAGTATGTGAAACTTTGCTTTCAGTTTCTGGCGCAGCAATAACTACAACTAAAACTGTTAATCAGTCCACATCAGCTTTGGGAATTATTGGACCATTTCTCCATACAGAGCAGCTTCTACTGTGGGATACTTCCCACGTGTACTGCCCATTTCAGGTCCTTCCACCACTATTCTTTTTTACTTAGGTTAAGGTTTTAACCTGGCCCTTCCAAAAAAGGCATATTATTTTTCTTTAACCTTCCTTTAGCACAATAACTAAGGGTTTGCCGCATGACCCACATTCTCCACAGGTTTGGTTTACTCTTAGTTCTGGTTAATTGGTCATTTGGTTCAGTTTAATTTTTGGGTTGTAAATCAGAATTAATTGTTTGATCAATTATCATTAATTGTTATCGTTGTCTTTAATGTGTGTAGTATCAAAACAGGCCAAAACCATCATACAACCACAACAATGTTTCACAATGTTGCTTGCCATGCATGATGCTTAATAAAAAATTAAATGAAGCTGACCAGAAAAAAAACAAACAAACAAAAAGAAGCATTAAATGTCCGGTTTTCATACTCTCTGCAATGAGGTAAACTTTATATATATAATAACCTTGCCATATCAAAACCATACGGATTTATGTCTTTGTGTTTTTCTTTCTCAAGGCATATTCTTAAGGCAAGACACTTCTCATTTTGAACAAAAAGTTTTATGCTAGTCTCATGCATCCACAAAACTTGTTTCCAGTAGGCTCCTGGTTTGTCCACATGATCTTTAGCAACTGGAAAGAGATAGCAATGTTCTATTTGGACAGCACATTAGTTCACATAAACTCACTTTAATTTGCTAACTAGGCATGACACAATCCATCAAATTAAGCTGCAGTTAATTGCATTGTCGGCTAAAAAGCCATTGTATATGCCCCAAATCAGAAAAGGTTGGGATGGTATTTAAAATGACATGGTTATAAAAATGGTTATGGTATGGTTATTATGGATATTATATAAAAAAAACCCTGCTGTTAGGGTTCCTACCTTCCCCCGGTGCGTTCGGCTGTCCTCGTCGGTCGCCATTACAGAGCCATCGGTGGGACTGCTTAATATCCATTATCTTAATTATGTCCAGATCCCGAACAGCTTGCGTTTTATAAAGGCGTGGTTCTTGGCGCTGTTTAGGGCCAGGTCATCATCATTCAGACGGGATTCCATCTCCGTTCGCTTCTCGTGTCTGACCACCGGCGCCCTTGCGCCCTACTGCGTTCCCTAGAGTTAGTGCTTAAGTCCGGGGGCTAATTAGGGCCGATGGACTGGTATGGGCGGGTAACCCCCGAGGTATTTAGTTCGTTAGGGGCACTTTGAGGGTTTTCCCCGTCCTGCACCAGTGCGCTCCTCGCACGGTCAGAGCTCGTGCTCTTTGGTCATCGGTACCTACCTAGCCTCACTACAGCCAGGAGTTTGTTCTGAATAGGACACTCCCGGTCTGGCTTCTTCGTTTTAGAGCTGACACTCGCCCTCTGGCGCTTCGGCGCTCCTCGTGTATTTGGGTTTATTATTGTGTTCTGGCGCTTTACACCTTTTGTGTGTTATTCACACTCGTGCTACAAGTGCACCCTGAGCTTATATGCTCGCCTTTTTGTGCTTTAGCCACTTCCGCGATTTCTTCGCCCCCTCGCGTGGCGTGTGCGTTAGAGCTCACGCTCACCCTCTGGCGCTGCAACGTCCTTTTTTACTCATTACAGCAGCAACCCGGTCTTTGTGTTAGAAGTACACTGTCCGCCGCTCTTGGCTTTTTGGCTTTTGGTTTTTTAGTATTGCATGCGCTTTCAAGCTCACTTTACGCTCCCTGCCGTTTGGACTACCTCCATGCCTTGCCATTTAAGAGACGTCCCAACCGTGCTTTATGCACGCTGTATACTGTATACTATACAACCGTGTACTGACGCTTTGGCTTTCCCTTGGGACTAGGTCGCGCATTGCTCCCACTTGGGACGCAACCTTGGCGTGCCCCTTTATCCTTTCGGTTTCATTATGTTAGGAGTCTGACGCTCTGCTCTTCATCCCTTTTTAGTTGTTCTATATTATTTGCCCATTATTATTATACGACATGGGATATACTTATCCCGCATACTTGGGTCCTAATAAAAACACCGCCACTGCGCGTAACAGATCTTACTTTTTTTTAATGTAGTCATCAATTCCACTCGTGTGCAACAAATTCATTGAGGGTCAGTAGGCTCCCAACACTAACATTGTGTCATTTGAGTTTAATTATTACTTATTCATTTGTTATTTGTAACTCTATTTTAAAAAAGTCAATGTAAATTGAAATTTGCTTAACTTCACAATAAGACATCATAAAGTCAAAGGGATTTAATCCCAGAAATGTGTTTACTATTACGGTTTATTTAATATATCAGATGTTCAGTTTGGAGTACTCAGGTACAGTACAATACAGGTCTCATCGCTGTAGTATCGTTGGCTAATCCACTAACCTCCCTCTCCTCATTTAAATAACTGTGCCTTCAATGTGACGATGGACTCAACCTGAAGCCCAGGATTTATCAGGACTGGAACCAAGTTTTCATGCACTTAGTAATCCGATAACTGAAGTAAATCAGATTTTACAAGTAATCTGATCGACAAGCTTACATCCACTTGAGTAATCAGATCACGGTAAACCTTTGCGTTTACATTTCTACTTTACAACCAGCCAATAATCATATAATCTTATTTGACAAAAACTTCAAACTGTAATATGAAATAATCAATTTCTTCACCTTCTTGAGTATAAACTGTGTTTTAGGATCTCCATAAAGATCCATGGCAGATCCTGTGAGAAAAAAACACTACATTTAATGGAAAGATCCCAAATAAAGCTTATATGAACTTAAAAGACCGCCAAGGACCTCCTACTAAGGACTCATTTTATAATCTATTCTGTTTTATAATTTCGTTCATTTTTTTATTTTTCTATTACTAATTTAACTGTTGTTATTAATTTGTTAATTTAATACTGTAGTTTGATATAC